>VZTN01027630.1:0-13007 GCA_013400515.1 Erpornis zantholeuca
GCCTGTGAGGGCAGCACTTGGGCTCAGAGTTTATTGTCCACTTGCAAAGGATGATAGGCAGAGATCCACCTACAACCCATGCAGGATCCCAAACTGGAGCAGATAAATTCCCAAAGAAGGCCATGGGAAGTCTGTGCTGAAGCAGGATCCTGGCAGGACTGGTAGAACTGTGGAGAGAGGAACCCATGTGGAGCAGGTTCCTGGTGGGATTTCTGATCACATGGGGTCCCACAATGGTCTCCTTGGTTCCATGAGGCCCTACAGTGCCTCAGTAGCCTCTTGGTTTGATGAGGACCCCAGTGTCACAAGAGCACCTCGCTTCAATGGGACCCCAAAACATTGCAATGACCTCTTGGTTCCATGAGGTTTCCAACTGTCACAATGGTCCCTTAGTTTCACAAGGCCCTGAAGCGTCACGATGGTCCAATGGTTCCATGAGCTTAAACAGAGTCAGAAGTGCCCCTTGGTTTCATGGGGCCCCACAGTGTCAGAAGTGCCCCTTGGTTTCATGGGGCTCCACAGTGTCAGAATGGCCTCTTGGTTCCATGAAGTTCCTCAGTGTCACAATGACAGCTTGATCACATGAGGTTTAGAAGTGTCACAGTGGTCCCTTGGTTCCTGAGTTTCCGCAGTGTCACAATGGACTCCTGGTTCTATGAGGTTCCGCAGTGCCACTATGGCCATGAAGTTCCATGAGGTTCTGAAGTGTTGCAATGGCCCTTCGGTTCCATGGGGCCTTACTGTGTCACAATGGTCTCCTTGGTTAGATGGTGTCACCATGGACCCTTGGTTCCACGGCACCCTGCAGTGTCACCATGACCCCTTGTTTCCATTGGGCCTTTAAAGTGTCCCAGTGGACCCTTGGTTCCACAGGATCCAACGATGTCACAATGGCCCACTGGTTCCATGAATTTCCACAGTGTCACAATGACCCCCTGGGGCAGGAGGCCAGGAGGGATTAATTCCCCACACTCTGCAGCTCCCTGGGCCAGCTGGGACTGACACCTTCTCCAAAGCGAGCGCTCCTGGGCACAGCCAGGGCCGTGCCACACTGCAGCTCCCTGCAAACCACAGCAGCAGCTTTGAGGCCAAAACCCGAGTCACAGACAGTTTGCCACTCTTTATGTCTAGAGTTGGCCAAGAAATGTCCCATGGTGGGATGCCCCTTTGTTCTTGTTTGAAAAAAACATATCAGTGGGAGACACCAAGTCAGAATAACAATTTATTAAGAAAATTAGAAATAAAAGCAGAGAAAAAAACCCAAAAACACACACCGGTTTAAACTGACAAAGTCAGATACAACCTGACGCCCTGTTAGTCAGGGTAGCAGTAGCAGTCCAACAAGATGGTGGCTGCAGTTCTCCTGAAGTGATGGATGTGGTTCTGTTGAGGCAGTGATCCAGTAAAAGGGTCTGGTCTTTCTTGGAAGGTCCAATTGTAGGTATGTAGCTCTTGTCCTCTGGGAATCCAGTGGAAAAGAAAGCTAACTGTAGTCTTCAAAACCTCAGTTATATCCAAGATGGGATGCTTGGCTCCTCCCCCTGGGTGGAGTATCTCACAACGAGATGGTGAGTCATGAGATAAGGCCTGATGGGCCATTAACAGGAGATAGTCTCTGAGCCAGTTATCTCTGAGTCATGTGCAGGGCACTGATGGGCCCATTAACAAAAGATAACACAGAGGGAGGAGGCAGGGAGCACTGTCCCACCTGGTTTTAACAGAAACCTGAAAATGGTGATAGAATACACCCCCCTGGACACATTTTACATTATAACCCAGGACACCCTTTCCTGCAGTCACTGCAATGGCCATTGGCAAACTGACCCCTCTCCGAGGCTGTCCCCAGGAGAAGCTGTGTTTGTTCCCCCCCAGGGCAGCCTGTTCTTTTGGGAGCCAGTGGGTACAGGGGCAACAGCAGCCCTGAAGGAAGCGAGATTGCCTGTGAAACTGCCTGATGCAAAGCAGAGTTCAGTCACTGCAAAATTTTAAATATTCCCCAAATTTTCAATTTGTGCACTGAAATTTTAAAGAATTCCATTGACAGTGACCTTTTAACATCACTTCCTCTTTAGGTTTGTGCATTGTTTTCCACCTTGTTAACTGTCAGCATTACTTTCACTGACATCATTTTTTTATGTTGGTGCAGTGAATGAGAAGACTGGATTTTTAAGGACTTAGTGAAATGCAGAAAGGACCATCCGGAGGAAGAAATACAAAACTCAGCTAAAACAAAGAAGGATGAGAGAATGCAAGAGAAACTGCAGGAAGCTTCTCGCACTCAAAACTTCTCCAAAATGTTATGGCAGACAGAGACCTAACAGCAGAAATGCAGAACTCTGTGTGTACATCCCCACACAGCTGCACACCCGGAGCTCTGCTGCTGAGGAACACATCTGCTGCAGGAGCTGGGTTTGAAGCTGCAGCTCCACAGGCAGATGGAGATGCAGGCTGAGATGCAGGTGCAGCTCTGGCTGGGAGCCCAGAGAGAGCAGAAGCCATGAACTGCCAACCTTTGTGGAACAAAGGACAGAGCAGTGGTGACACCAATGAGGTGGATGGACACTGAGAGACAAAGCAAGAGCCCTGCCCTGCCAAACCTGATGGATGACAAAGGAGACCATGGCCTGTGATGCCAGCGAGGTGGATGGGCATGGAGACACTCAGCAGGACTGGAAGACTTGGTAGGAAAAGTGAGATTTGTGGGCTGGAAATATGAGGGGGCAAAATGGCAGGATATGTGAGGAGAAGAAAATGGGAAATGTGAAAGAAAACATGGGGGAAAATGCAGGGAGAAAAATGGTGGGAGATGTGAGCTGGGCCCAGGCCAGGCTCAGGCTTTTGCTCACCTTGAATGCTACCCCGTTCTCAAAGGGCATGATAGCCCTGCTATTGGGGGACCAGGTCCTTTTTGTCTTTCTGCAAAACTTTAAGGTATTCTTTGAGCCTCTGATCTGCAGCACCATGTGATGAAAAATGTTGTGATGCAGCATGATGGAAGAATCTGCAACCAGGAGCATCCATCAAGCACCTCACACCCAGCATCACCCCTGGATTCCTCCCAGCTCACAACAGCCTTTCCTGGACCCACCCAGCCCCTATCACCCAGCCCTTGAACCACTAGTCCACGATACCCAGGCCTGGACCTGCATTTCCTGTCAGGTCTGGATCCCAGCCCAGGTCCCATCAGGCAGCCCTGGACCCTCCAAGGTCCTGTCACCCAGTCCCGTTGCAATTATGGGCCCTTGATTAGGGCCGGAGTGACAAAAGAGACTCCATTCTCAGAATCATCAGAAGGCTTTGATCTTTTATTCATGCAAAAGCAAAAGCAAAATGCAAAGAGCAAAGAGATCTCTTTCTCTTGAGATGCACACAGTGAGTGTGTCAACAGCATTGTGAGAAAAACAGTGCAAGGTACATTTTTCCATTGGCCAAAGGAACAACACCCCTTTCAAAACATCTTTTCAAAACATCAGTAACAAGCAAAGAATGTTTATATCTTTCTGCCTGGGAAAATTATCCATAGGCTCTCTCTGACCTTGATGCTGTAAGAATCTCTCACAGACACAGAAATGCCTGAAAAATCCTTCATGAACAGAAAGTCGTTTCCATGCAGCCCTACACGCTTCCAGCACCCAACAGCCAGCTCTGGGCTCCCAGCCACTCCAAATTGCCCAGCTCCCTCACCCCACAGCATTGTCACATGTTTGTGATCTCAGAAAGGGTGCCCTGAATCATCATGGATGGAACAACACCCCACTTGTTCTGGTAGAGGTCCACTGTGGGTGAGGGTCCGTAATGACACAGAGTCCCCAGGCAGGTGCAAAGGAGAGCTGCTTTATTGCAAAAACCCGGCCTTTTAAGCAGTTAGCCAGTTATCAGTTTACACAGTTTTAAAGCACAACAAACATAATTCAACCAACCACCACACACTACAATGTGAGCACGCGACAGTCACACAGCATGTTTTTCTACCCCTAATTCAGCTGTGTCTCTTTCCCACAGCCCTTTTCTACTTAGCTGAAGTAACAGGCCTGAGCCATGATTTTACAAAGGCCACAAGGCCTTCATTTTATAAGGTTTTACCTATATGCAGCAGTCCACTTTGAATGGCATCCCCTGCAGGGACACCCATCAATCCTGGGTACTCCCCTGCTGTCACCTGGGGATGTCCCTACCATTGTTACCCTGCACTCACCAGTTTTTTCATAGTCACTGGCACACAGGGCTGTGGGGAGAGGAGAGTGGGTGTTGGGGGTGGCCCCTGCATCACTCCTGTCCCCCACAGGTGCCCCCACAGGGTCAGCTGGGGGCTGGGCACCATGGGTGTGGTGGCACAGCCAGGGTGCTCCCAGGGGCTGGTGCACCCAGGTACCCACCTGCCCACAGACCCTCCTGTGCCCCCCACCCCACAACCCATGTGGGATTATTCCAAGGCATCCCACCCCCACTCTTGACACCCCTTCCACCCCATCCAGGGGTCCCTGACACCTGCAGCCATGTGTGAGGGGGAGCAGAGGCACATGGAGCTGGGGACAGGGCCACCGCAGTGCAGGGACATCACCCATCCCAATCCCACTTCCACATGTCCACTGAGCCAGTGGGGATCTCCTCAGCCTCCTTGGGTTTCACAACTAGCCCTAGAGGTCCCTCTTCCCAATGATTAATGATCGCTGTGGAGACAGCCTCCCAAAAATTGGAACTGTCTGGATGGGGACAGAGACAAGGGAAATGGTGGCTCTGGAGAACACACTGGGCCCAGAGGACACTGCTGTACCCCTCATGCATTCCCCTAGCCATGTACAGCTTTCCTGACCACCTATGGCCCCCCAGCCCCAGAAAGTATCCCTTCCTCTATATAGCTTCCCTTCAGTGCCATATAGACTCTCAAACCTCATACAGCTACCCCAGCCCCATACCGTCCCCCTTGTCCACTGGATCTACAGACCCTGTACCCAAAGGGCAGCCTATACATCGCAAACACAGAGGTCAGCCCCATCCCCTTAGCACCCACCCTAAGCACACATGGATTCCCTGACCCCCCATGACTTCTCTGGTCCCATAAGTACTAGCCCCCTCAGTGGCCCTATAGAGCCCATAGGCCCCCACTCACTGGGTTGAGGATGGGGGCTGGCAAGGCATCCTGGCTCCTCAGAGGGGTACTGGTCTGTGGGGTCACAATGGGTCACAATGCTCTCCTAGGTTTCACAGTGTCACAGTGGCCCCTTGGTTCCATTAGTCCTGGCTATGTCACTACGGTCTCCTTGAATCCACAGGATAGCAATGGACTCTTTTCTCCATGAGGTTCTGCAGTATCACAATAGCCCCTTCGTTCCATGAGGTTCTGAAGTATCACAAAGGCCCCTTGGTTCCTTGGGGCCGCACAGTGGCACAAGAACCTTTTGGTTCCATGAGGTTCTGTAGTGTCACAATGGACCCTTGGTTCCGTGGTGCCTCACAATGTCACACTGGCCACTGGGTTCCATAAGGCCCCACTGTTGCAATGGTCTCTTTGAATCCACAGTGTCAGAGTGGTCCCTTAGTTCCATGAGGTTTCTCAGTGTGTCACAATGGACTCCGCAGTGTCACAATGGCCCCTTTGTTCCATGGAACCTAAAAGTGTCTCGATGGCACCTTGGTTCCATGAGGTTCCACATGTTCCACAATGGCCCCTTCACTCCATGGGACCCCACAGTTTCACAAGAGACTCTTGGTTCCATGGGCCCCCGTAGTGTCATAATGGTCTCTTTGCTTCTGCAGTGTCACAATGCACCATTGGTTACATGAGACCTCTCAGTGTCACAGGAGCCCTGTGTTGCATGAAGCGCTAAGGGGTCACACTGTCCTCCTTGGTTTTTCAGTGGCACAATGACCACTTGGTTTCATAAGTTTCTGCAGTGTCACAATGAATCCTTGGTTCCATGGGGCCCCACAGTCTCACAGTGGCCTGTTAGTTTCATGGGGATCTGAAATGTCACAATGTTCCCTTTGCTCCATGGGTTTCCAATGTGTCACAGTGGCCACTTGGTTCCATGGGGCCACACAAGGCCTCATTGGCCACTTGGTTCCATGAGGTCCTGCTATGTCACAATGGTCTGCTTAGATCCACAGTGGCACAGTGGCCCCTTGGTTCCATGACATTCCTCAGTCTTGGTTCCACAGGACCCTACAGTTTCACGATGGTCTCCTTGGTTATGCAGTGTCACAAAAGACCATTGCTTGTATGAGACCCCACAGTGTACTAGTGGTCCCTTGGTTCCATGAGGCCATGCAGGGTGACAATATTCTCCTTGGTTCTGCAATGTCACAATGGCAACTTAGTTCCTGGACGTTCCACAGTGTCCGAATGGTCTCCTTTGTTCCACAAGACTCCTCAGTGTCACAGTGGCCACTTGGTTCCACGTGTCCCAGCTGTGTCACAATGGGACCTTGGTTTCATGAGGTTCTGCAGAGACAATGTGTGAGGATGAGGGCTAGCAATCCATGCCGGCTCCTCAGAGGGTTGCTGGCCTGGGGAGTCACAGGCACACACAGTGGCTCAGCATGGCAGGGACCATAGGAGGTCCCCATGACCCATCCTCTCACTCTGGCAGGCTCCCCTTGAGCCCCTCACTCAGCATTGGGTCTAGGTGGCTCCAGAGAAGGTAGGTCCCCACCCTCTCTGTGTCGGCTGGGGATGTGCTCCCTGCACGCAGCAGAGCAGTGCTGCACAGCGAGCACACCCTGCTGGAGGGAGCCTCTCTGGAGAGACCCCACTGGTGGGTCCTGGTCCCCCAGGGCTGAAGGGTCCCTCCATTTGCTCAGCAGGACAATGCTCACTCCCCACTGGGGTCTGGGGTGGTGCTGGATTGTCCCACAGAGAGATCTCTGCAGCTCCTCCTGCCCATGGTCCCATTGAGGCAGGGGGGCTATTTCTACCCTGTGGCCACAGCCACCAATGTGACATCATGGCCTGCAGCAGAACACAAGTTGTGTCTGTCACCCAGAGGTCCCATCCTTCTCCTGCTCCTCTGTGCGTCAGAATGGGGTTTGTGGTCATGACTGTGACAGTCCAGAGAGTTCTCATTCAAATATTAGTATACATTCCTTCACGTAGGCAATGTGCTTCTTTGCAGTTGCTGTGGAAACTGAGTTTTATGTAGAAATTACTTTTGTTGTCCTAGACTGTGTTCCCTGGTACACAGCACCAATTCACACCCGAAGGTGTAATTTCTCTTTTTATTCCAGTTTGCCAAACAAGGAGCTGCAGAGTTCCCACAAAAGGCTGCTCCCCGCTCATCAGAACTTTATTTATACATTTTAACAAAGAAAGGCGTCATCATTCCTTAGTTACAGATTACATCCCTGTTCTTTAATTAGAATTCAAACCCCTCTTTGCTGGTTCTCGCTCTCGTTTCCCATGTGATGGGTCCACAGCGTGGTTCTTCCCTCCACTGGAGTCTGGGGTCAGTGGTGAATATGTGGTCACTCAGTCTGTGGTCGTGATCTCCCACTTCCAGAATTACCTTTCCTCCAGGTACTGCTCAGTCCTGCTGACGTCACTCCTGGTGCCTCTCAACTAGACAGCCTGTTCCTCTTGGGATTGTCTTCTTTATTCCTTAAAACAAGAGATTAGCCAAGCGCATGACCTTTGCAGTGCTATTGCTTAATCACAATAGTCCAGCTACAGCTACTGATGAACAACTAAAAATAAATTGCATTTATACGACTGGATTCAAATCTTTACGTGTGTTGCCAATAAAAGAAATATTAGGGATAATATAAGCCCTCTCTGGAGGAAACAGGAGACCTGGCTACCACGGACATGAAAAAGACTGAGGCTCTTAAGGGCTTCTCTGCCTCAGCTTTCAATGGCAAGTGTTCCAGGTAGACCACCTGGCTGTACTGGTGGTACTGACTCTTTGTGGATCACAGAGAGATCACAGCAAAAAGCTGGAGAAAGCAATTCCTTTTGTTAACTTGTATTGAATTCTAATAGTTAACTCAATTTCTAAAGGGAAGTTCTGTAGCTTCCCAGGAGAAATCCTTGACTTGTAAATATGAAAGATGTTTTGGCAAGGTGCTTTCCTTGGCCAATGGAAGAGTTTTGTCTTTGTTTGTTGTTCATACTTTTGGAGACTGTGCAGCAGAGACACAGACACAGTCAGACAGACAGACGAGCCCTCCAGCTAACCTGGCTGGAGGGAGAAAAGCTTGATTTCTTCTTGATAAAATATTGATAATAAAGCCTTTTGATTTCAGTCTATGAACACGGAGTCGTTTGTGCACCAAGCCCTGAAGATAGGGCCACATCTGCTCTACAACCACCCACACCATGGAAGGCAAATGCAGGGACTGAGAGAAAGAAGACCCTGAGCCCAGTGTAGGAAAGGATTCAAGTGTGAGACCATCTAAGAAACATGAATGTGCTCAAGTCCAAGGGATCTGATGAGATCCCTCCATGGGTCCTGAAGGAGCTGCAGACCAACTTGCTAAGACACTATCCATCACTTCTGAAAAATCATGGCAGCCAGGTGAAGTTCCCACTGCCCAAAAAAATGGGAAGCAGGTCCCTCCTTTTTAAAGAAGGGAAAGGGGAAGATCTTAGGAACTACGGACTAGTCAGTGTTACTTCTCTGCCAGGCAAGATCATGGAGAATATTCTCCTGGAATCTATGCTAAGGCACATGGACAACAAAGAGGTGATTGGTGTCAGCCAACATGGCTTCACAAAGGGCAAATTGTGCCTGACAAATTATGTAGGGACTACAGGTCTGGTGAGTGAGGCAAAGAGCTGACATCATCTGCCCAGACTTGTGCAAAGTGTTTGAAACTGTCCCCCATAATACCCTTGTCTCTAAATTGGAGAGACATGGATTTTATGGATGCACCACTCAGTGGATAAAGAATTGGCTGGATGGCTTCATACCAACCCTGTGGTCACTGGTTCATTGTCCCCATGCAGACCAGTGATGAGTGGAGTCCCTCAGGGGTCGGTTCTGGGGCCGATACTGTTCAATCTCTTTGTCAGTGACACAGACAGTGGGACTGAGGCACCCTCAGCACATTCACTGATGACACTGAGCTGTGTGGTGCAGTCACATGCTGGAGGGAAGGGATGGATCCAGAGGGACCTGGACAGGCTGGAGAGCTAGGACTGTGTCAGCCTCATGAAGTTCAATAAAGCGAAATGCAAGGTTCTACACTTGGGTCAGGGCAATGCCAAAGACACTGACAGGCTGGGCAGAGGAGTGATTGAAAACAGCCCTGGGAGAAGGACTTAGCAGTGATGGGTGACGAAAAACTCCCCATGAGCCAGCCGTGAGTGACTGCAGCCCAAAAACCAACCATGTCCTGGGCTGCATCCAAAGAAGTGTGGGCAGCAGGGAAGGGAGGGGAGTCTCCCGCTCTGCTCTGGTCTTGTCAGACCCCACATGGAGTAATGTGTACAGCTCTGGTACCCTCAAGATAAGAAGGACATGGAACTGTTGGATCAAGTCCAGAGGAGGCCACTAAGTTGATGAGAGGACTGGAGCACCTCCCTTACAAAGACAGGCTGAGAGAGTTGGGGCTGTACAGCCTGGAGAGGAGTGAATCAAGGATTAAAAAGAATTAAAAGTTAATACTGTAGCTAGCAAGATAGAAGCAAGAAACTAGGGTTTAATTATTAACATATTGGTATAGTTGAAGCAGTTAGAGCGAAGACAATATATGATGTATTTGACTCAGTTAGGACATTTAGCATTTTAAAAGGGTAGGAACCAAAAACACACCTAGCCTCTAGCCAAGAGACAAGGCCTGGACCATGACCAAAGGGTCAGGAAGCCCTGGCATTGTGACAAAGTAAAGAGGAAGACTTCAAGAGACCACCAACTCAATTTGAAAGAAGAACTGCGCAACCATAATGAACATTCAGCTCATTTTAATACGGAGCGGGGATAGGTGATGCATATGTATAGGCGTCTCAGGTGACTTAGATGAATATGTATGACCTTTGTGAATATAAGGAATGCTTTAGAGAATCGCAGATGCTTTTTGGAGGGTGACCTCGCATGTGTCCAACGTTGCAATAAACATATCACTTTTCAACTTCAAATGGTTGAAGGGTTTCTTTGTCTGTAGCACCTTTTAGTGCATCAGGAGAAGGCTGTGTGGAGAGCACCTTCCAGGATCCGAAGGAGCTGCAGGGAAGACTGAGGGGACTCCTCCTCAGGAACTGCATTGACAGGACAAGGCACAATATGTACAAATGGAATGAGAGGAAATTTAGGTGAGATATTAGGAAGGAATTCTTTCCTGTGAGGGTGGTGAGATACAGAAACAGATTGCCCAGAGAGGGTGTGGATGCTCCCACCCTGGCAGTGTTCATGGCCAGGTTGGATAAGGCCTTGAGCAACCTGGTCCAGTGGGAGGTATGGGGGTTGGGACTGGATGATCTTTAAGGTCCATTCCAATCCTTAATATTCCCTTAATATGATTCTGTGATTCCATGATATTACTGACTCTGTGTTCAGCACAAATCCAAAATATAGTCCTATGATAACCACTGTGAAGAAAATTAACTCAATCCCAGACAAAAGCAGCACATTCCACCCTTTATTCCATTCAATTTACATCATATCCAGGTCCCACAATATCCAATTCAACTTCATTACCTGCCACCTCCCTTCCCACACTTTACTATAACACACAGATGCCATTCCTTGGTCTATGGACCACCCCTGCAAAATGGCCATAAAATGTCCCCAAATTGCCTCTTGGATTCCTTTGGTCCATGGTCTGTTCTCAGGACAGGAGAGCTGCTGTGTGGGGGCAGTTACTGGGCACCAAATCAGCTCAGGCTGGATCACTGATGGTCTCCAACTGCTTCTTGGGAGACTTCCCCAATGGGTTTGTTGGTTCCTGTTATAACAATTCCTGTAAAATACAACTCAGATCCTGGCTGATGACAATTTAAAGGCAGATACATTACAATCTCCACCCCTGGCCCTTTTGGAATGGGTTATTGGGTTTAATATTGCACTGACCTCCTGTCCTTTTCCCCAGCCTGGCTGGAAGCAGAGGTTCCTGCCAGAGTCCCCATCAGTGTAGTCACACACTGGTCCTCCATGGGCTGCAGGGCACAGCTGCCTCACCATGGTCTGCCCCGTGGGCTGCAGGCAATCTCAGCTTCCCCTGCTCCAGCCTGGGGTTCCACCCACAGGACACCATTCTCCTTGAGCTTCTCCGTCCTGGGTCCTTCCCATGGGCTGCAGTTCTTCACCAACTGCCCCAGTGTGGGTCCCCCATGAGGTCACAAGGCCTGCCAGCAAACCTGCTGCAGCCCAGGCTCCTGATGGGGTCACATCCTTCTTCAGGCATCCCTCTGCTCCATTGTGGGCTCATTTACACCTCACAGTCCCTTCATTTCCACTTCCCACTGGAGTTCCAGCCTGTCCAGTGCAGCAGCACACGCACAGCAGCGATGCCCTGGGCACCTGCCAGCCCAGGCCCATGGCCAGGGCTCTTATCCAAGTGTTCCCAGGCACAGCACAGGAGGTGATAAGCAGCACAGCAGCAGCTCATTTTCTCTTTTTCTCATGCTTCCTCCATTTGGTTACCCCAGCTCTGGACCATCCACACAGAAGAACCAGCGTGGGATCTAAGAACTGGTGATATTCATTGTTCTTTTTCTTTCTTTTCCTCCTTTATCTCTCTCCTCACTCTTTTTGTCTGGGCAGAACATGACTGTGATACTGTACTCCATACTCTATACTGAAGGTTGCTGTGGGAGTGGGAACTTATGGAAGTGTCTTGTAGCTTGTGAGCCAGAACCTTTGAGAAGTTTGTTGTGGGAGTTGAGAGCTTGTTGAAGTGTACTGTAAAGTTTAAGGGCTTGTTTTGATGCCTTGAAATGGCTACCTGAAAACAGGCTAGACAAGATTAAGAGAATAAAAGCAGGTATTTATTTGAAGGGACTTCAAAGGTACACCTTGGCCAGTCAAAAGCTTCTGAGGGACTCCACCCAAGAGGACGCTGGGTTTTTCACACTTTTATAAGTTTGGTCCATTTACATATCAGGGTTAATTCTCAATTATAATTTCAAATAATGATGTAATTACCCCAAGTTTGCTCCCTCTGACTAAAGGCTAAGTTTACATATTTCAGAGCTTGGGACAGCAAGGTGTCCTTGAGTCCAGGACTAGAGAGGGTTTGTTATGTCTAACCAGAATGTGAGAACAGTAGCTAACAGGCTATATGAAGGTTCAGAGTTATATACTAGGCAGTACAGGATCTGAAAAATATAAAAGCTAAAAGCTAAGGCATCAGTTTTGAGAAGTGTGTTGTCAGTTTTAAGGTCTTATAAGCCAACACTTTCTGAAAGGGTCATTTCTGGAATTAAGGTGACTGTGCAATAAAGCACAAGAACTCCCTGAGAGGAAAACTTTATCCAGATCCTCTCTGTCATCCACAAGGCAGGTGACTTCATCATAGAACGATATCAAATTACTTAGAGAGGACTTTCCTAAAATCACATAATTCCTAGGGCAGTGAGAAGAGACCCTGGTGCAGCTCCCTACATGGTTTCAGGTCTGTGCTGAACTGATGCACTGTCACTCTGCAGCCTGAAGGTTCCCAGGGAGCAGTAAATTCAGGATACCAAGTGCCATGGATTCCCCTTCCTCCAAATGTGGCCATGGGAGGGGGAAAGTTTCTTCCTCCTTTTCCCCCTTCTCAGAGCATGGACAGAGAGACTGATGTGATCCAAACCAGAGATTAAAGCTAGTGTGTTAATCAAGGTGTCCATTAAATTTCAGAGCAGGCAGTGGGGCCTGGGTTGACTCTTCCTCTCTTGCATCCCCTGTCACAACTTCCTGGGAGCACATTGGGCTGAGAGAAGTTCCCAGTATCTGCAGGGGTAACTGAGATGTCTGGAAAGGCATAAATTTTCTTGAGGTCTGAACTCAAGTGTGTGAGTGTGTGGCACCTTCAGAAGTCACAGCTGAAGACAAGTGCCAGGTGAGAGAGTTCAGAGGGGTTTGGGACAGGAT
>VZTN01027631.1:0-10614 GCA_013400515.1 Erpornis zantholeuca
TGTGCTCTTCCTATTTATGAAGGCAAGAACACTCATTTTTTTCAGTATTAAAAGTCTGACTTTTTATGCTTTTTAAACCCTATTTTAAACATTAATAGAAAGTCTACATATTTCTAGACCCAGTTGGCCTACCTGAGGAACACGGTAATCAGAAACTAATCTACAGGGGGTTTTTTGCAATTGGACTTGCATCAACATATTAACTCATTGAATAAGAGCCTGATTGCATTTGAAAAATTGTAGTAAAAAAAAACAACACTGAAAAAATAAAGTCAATCTATTTTTACAACAACTATAAACTACAAAGAAAGACAAGGAACTGAGAGGTGCTTTATAAAATTTATATTATCCTTGTACATAGAAATACTGTAGGTGGCTATCTTGTGATTTCTTTGGTATAAAATTTAGTTATCCATTGCTGAATAGAAAAACATCTTCATGTTTTAAAAACAGGACTTCATTGTTTTTAATCCTTACTTGAATTTCCAATTACTACACCAAAAGATCAGAATTTAGTATCCCATCTTTATCTTCACATTAAGCTTAATCAAAGCACTTTGTATGGACCCTTCAGGGATTTCTGTGAAAGAATTATTGTGAAACTATAATAAAACTGTTGAAATTAAATTAATTGTCTGAAAGATTTCAAAATGGGCATAGTGACTTCGTAGATTTTGATTAATTGAATGTAAAGTCTTGAATAACAACAGATTTAATGGAAATAGACTTTATTACACTAAATTATATAACTGACAATTTGGACAATGACACAGTTACTAACTGCCTAAATTAGAAAAAAACATAGAAACTGAATTTGTGTTTGAAACAGTGTCACATGTCCATTGTGGATTAAGAAATAAAAAAAAAAAATATAGTTTCTTGCCTTTGAAGTTGCATGGAGCTTCTGGCAAGCATGCAGTAATCTAGTAGTGTTGAGAGACTGGGAGGGAGAGAAAAGGAAAAGGACAGACTGAGATGAAAAGTCCAAGATTTTTCCTTTTCAATTTAAACAGCAGCAGAAATGAGAATCCCTTACACCACTCCACACACAGCTACCCAGGGTTATTCCAGTAAGAGGTAAAAAATGATTGTATATTTCTTCACTTGGTGGCAGAGTGTCTGAGGAAAAAGGACTCTCTTCATAAACCCCTTGAGCATGGGGGCTGAGGTAATTATGTATGTAAATCAATGTTTTGCCATAGAACTTGCAAAAAAAAAACCCAAACAAACAAAACATACTAAAGGTTTATTCAGCAGCTCCACCATCTAAGCAAGGAACACTCAAAAAATGTGTTTTTCATCTATGAGAATGCCACGTCTTCAGAATCATAAATCACGTTTCTTACAAAATAGCAAAAAACCACTTCCTGAATTTGAAAAACCAAACTAGTCTTTCTAATGTCTAAATTACAACTTGAAACTGGTTTAATTAATGTTAGATTCCTAAAGGAAAGATTTTATGCTTGGCTGGAACATAATGTTATACTCCAGGTATGAAATTCTGTAATGAAATATTGCTATCTTATTAGGTTCTCACAAGGTGGTGAGAAAAATCTTGAGAACATTTATAGGTTGTATCCGGCTAGTATTTTATATTTACTATATTATAATCTAATATGGAGAGAGATTAAAAAAAAACCAAACTTATAATCATTATATTAAAACCACTTTCTTCTCACTGCATTTGTGCATTTGTAATATTTATTAATATTGTACTACAGCTAATCATACCAAAAAATAATGCAGCTGATGTCAAAGAGTATTCCACATTAAATTTCTCTACGGGAAAATGAGATTTTTTTATTGTATCACCCATTGCCTCTTTTTAGAAAAAGAATGTAACTGTTTTTGCATCCTGTAATTTCACTTCAACTCAAGTAACAAAGATGCTATTTCTATGGATGATGAATACCAAACATTGTTACAGCAAAGTAATGTACATTAGTTGTTCTCTAAAGTGGATGATAATATTTGAAATTCCATCTTAGATTCACCCAGAGATGATAATGTCACACAGCATAGCAAAAAGGATAGTCTCATTTCAGTGTATGAAAAGAGCTGTCTGCCTTTCCTGCATATTCAGATTTGTATGCCTTTGAAATCTCATGTTTTGACTTTTTAAAAATCTTTTGAAGTACTTTTTGCATTGTGTTTTTAGGTAGCGACAACAGTGAGGTTCAAATGTTACAAACTTAACAATTGTGTTGATATGAAATGTCTCAGATTGGGAAGCTGACTTTTGATGAGGTAGGAAGTCTTTGCAATCTAAAAGAGTGATGAATGATTGTGGACTCAATCATTCTTCCTAATTGTTGTCACTTCCAGAAAAATGACCGCAATGGCCAGGTTACAGCCCTCTGCAATGCATGCTGCCTGAACAGCAAGAGACTACATAGCTTTCATGTACAGTACATGGACCAATTTTTAGACAACAGTGTAATATAAACATACTGGAATAAGAAGACAGAATCCTTCACACTTGAACATAATGCACCATTTATCCTTTATTACACTGTTTTTCAAGCACATTTGCATGTTCATGTATTACTGAAATCGGTGTTTAATCTGTGTGCAGAATTAGCTTACGGACTCACAACTGCTTCAACTCATTTGTCATACTAGAGCTGGCACCCTTTTTCAGACTTTGTCTTTATACTTTTTCAGTGTGCAGATGTTAAAGGGAATTTCAATAACTCACAACAATCATTTATATTGCTCATCTGTAAACACTCAACTCAGACCCACCAGCAATGCAGTGTGACATATAATTACTGTTGTTGATTGTGTTTGTTTCTTTCGAGAACTGCTTAAAAATTACGCACTTTGCATATTTGAATACTTTAATTTATCGTCTATTGAAGTTGTGTTGACCAGAGAAATCTGCACAAATACCTTGACATTAGGAAAATATTCTTCACCAAAAGAGTGACTGGGCACTGGAATTGTCTGTCCAGGGAGGTGGTGGACTCACCATCCCTGGAGGTGTTTAAAAAGACTTGACGTGGCACTCATTGCCATGGTTTAGTTGATGTGGTGTTAGGTCATGGGCTGGGCTTCATGATCTCAAAGGTCTTCTCCAACCTGGTTAATTCTATGATTCTGTGATCAAAAAAGTGAAAGCAAAAGGATCTGTCATATTAACACACTTACTGTTTAAATTGTATAAGCCAGTCTGGAATTTGTTTAATTAGGTATATGAGAATTTATTCTAAAGAGCATAATTGTGTTCCTTCTGCTTATACAGCCACTATAAAGTGATGTTTTACTTGGCATCAGCAGAGCAGGATAGTTATTTTTAGCTCTTTGTCTTTGACAGAAAGATGAATTACTTTTTATTGTTTTCTAGTCTGGTACAGATGAATATACATGTACTTTTCTGCCCTGTCTCGATTCTGCTTCTATTAGCTTACAAGCAACAAAAGCAGCATTTTCCTTCCCTAGTTTTTCCACTCTAGCAAATTGGTGCTTGAGAATTATTCCACTGTTTGAAGGAGCTCATACATAAAAATACATCAGCTGGGAAAAAAAAAGAAAATAGACAGTGATTTCTTCTTAAACTTTGCAGTGAGAACAGGGTGGGTGCGTGGTAGCAGTGACACTCGTGAGATAAGCAAACCACACACAGAAAACACTGAGGGACAGGAGCAGGGTGGGGCTCACCAAGTTCTTCAGAGGGACCCTGGAGCAGAGGCCCCACACACGACCAGCAGGTGCCTGTACTTTCTCTTTGCTGCTTAGCTGGGTCTCAGCAAGAATGGTGGCCCAGAAGGGCAAAGCATGGCTCAGCCATCTGTCAAACTGGCAAGAGGTGTCAAGAATAACAAGGATTTTACAAGTATGTTGGTAACAAGAAGAAGTCCGGGTTGGTTTCCCCAGTTCAAGAGCGTGGGGCTGACATTTAGTGGATCTTAGAGAAACACAGCAGCAAGCCTGAGAAAACTCTTTTCCCAGGTTGTAAAACTTCTTGCTTTCTAAAGGGAACAATTCTGTAAATATTTCATGTTCTCAGGAAGGTTTTTGATAAAGAATGTAAACATGAAAAGATGTTTTGAAAATAGTATTCTCTTTGGCCAATGAGAATCTGTATCCTGGATTTTGCTTTTGTACATTGTTCTGTTCATGGAGAGACAGAGACAGACAATCTCGTAGCTGACATAGCTGGAGAGAGAGAAAAGCTTTTTGCTCTTTCCTTCTGCACTTTGCTTGCTTGCTATGCTTGCATGAAACAATAAATCTAAAGCTTTCTGATTTTTGGAAAATGGAATCTTTTCATTATATGTGCACAGCGACACGAGAGAGTCATTGCAAACCTTGAGATGGTCTCATGAATGAACACAGCCTTGGAGACCATGACAACCAGAGAAAGGTTGTGAGACCAGTGTTTGTTTAGCCTAGGAAAAAAAAGGAGGCCCAGGGAATCCAGTCTTCCAATATCTAAAAAGTAGCTATAGAGAAGGTAAAGATGCTCTCTTCACAAGGATCCACAGTGACACCAGGCAATGGGCACAAGTTGCTTCAAGGGAAGTTCCACCTGGACTAAGAAAAAGTTCAGTCACCATGAGAACAATTATATGTCAGAATAGTTTGCCCAGAGAACTGATGGAATATCCCTTGCTGGAAATATGCAGGACTGTGCTTTACAGAGCCCTGGGTGATTTAACCAGAATTCAGTCAGATGAGCTCCAGAGATCCCTTCCACTGGACACTTTTCTATTTTTCCAATTTCAGTGATTCTATAGTTTTGCTCCTTGTACTTATACCACCTGATAACATGATAGGGTGAGACATAAACCACAAAAATGAAGGCACAGAGTTATTGCCAGTTGGAAGATGAATAATTCATGAAAATATATAAGATAGTATGCAAAAATTTTATTAATTATGTTTTCTCAGGCATTTGTGATGATTGATTATTTGGCCCAGTTTTTACTGGGAAGATCAGGTTATTTACCTGGAAGCTAGAACAAGCAAGTTAAATATGAGGATAAGATTTGTGCTTCATGTGTAAAGGATCCTACAGAAATTTGAATCTCTAAGCAAATGTCGAGCAGTTCAAGAACTGTTCCAATAACAAGGCAGCCTTCAGAATTGGATGTCATCTGGAGTCCCTGAAGGAATTGGTATTGAACAAGAACTCCAATACTTTTACTCTTTAGAATAATATGCTGCATAGACCCAGTATTAATGGAATGACATTCAGCTGACACATAATAACCAGCCACTACATCAGTACTTTCAGATGCTTCTAATTTTTCTGTCAAAGAGTGATCTGTGTTTTAGGAAAATGATATGCTAGGAATGACAGATGCTTAAAGTGGAAGTGACCTCCTTTATATTGGATGTTTCCTTGTTTTGAACTCTGAGGTTCCTCTTCCTCATCCTATATTATCACTTATATTAAGATCTGTGTATGTGATTATGTTTCGTATTGTTAGTCATCCAGTGTATGACAAAGATGGGATTCTTAAAAGTTTTGCCTGGACTCCACTTCTAAGCCAGTGTAACTTTTTGCCCTAGGTACACTGAAATTCTTGTAAATAAATCATTTCACCCATATTACTTATGGTGTTTCCACATTCCAAGTCTTAACATGATATAGACTTTAACTTTGTTTCCAGATGTTTCTATTTCTGATCTATCTCTAATTGCTGAGACCTGTAGTCTCCTAATCAACTTACTGAAAAAGGAGACCAAAAAAAAGAGTGTATCAGCTTACAACTACACCTTTCAATTGGGCAGGCTGCCAAGATCTTTGATGAAGGACAGAAATTTGTGTTTCATCCTCATCAGACTCTTATTTCGAAACACAGAAAGTGGCCCAAGGAATGAGGAGCTTGTTGCTTTCATATATTCCTAGTGTGCATGCTGGAATTACAGTGTTCTGGGCCATACCTGTATGAACAATGTGGTGTCAAGTAGCACAACATGAAAAGAAATAATAACAATATAAGGGTGAGCTGCACTGTCAGTAAACTCAGAGAGAAGGTCCTCAGAGCTAGTTAAGAAAATCAATGAAATACTATGTCATAGAGAAAAATTTCTCAGCTTATTCAGTTTAAACTGATTCAGAATTGAAACAAGTTATAGATTTATAAATGACATAAACAAAACCTGCAATCATCTTTATTTTCAGGGTCAATATCAATAATACAACATATAAATCACAATACAAGACACTTTCAAAATCTATCAAGCACCTAAAAGTTTCTGAATGTTTTTTAATAAGCAGTCCCCAAAATTTATAATCATAAACACACAGAGAGGCAGATATTCACAGAGGTACCATCATACCCATGGCATCCTCAAAGGGTGTCTGGTTTACAAGCACCACTGCTCCTTCAAAAGCACAGGTTACCCTACTTGCACTGTGTCCTGTAAGACATGAATGCTACAGCTTTATAGGTGTCTGTGTTCCCAACTATAACCTATTCATTCACAAGGTGGTGAGGAAGCACCTCATGAGTTCTTGTGCACAAACAGAGGTGTCTGTCCCTGTTTTCACTGACTGAGCTGCTGCCCCATAAGCTGCAGGCAGCTCATGGTGTCTCATGGAGTCTGTTCTTGCTGGCCAAAGCAAAGAGGTGGTGTTGGTGGGGCAAATTGTGGCAGTGTCAAACCAAGTTTTGATGGCTGCTGTTTCCACTCCAAGGCCTCTGATTCCTGCTATGAATTTTCATTATTCTTTTATACTGCTTTCAGGATTAATTTATTCTTTGTTTCTAAAGTTCCCCCCTTACTGTTTAATCTTGCTGATGGTGGTCTTTCTCTTGCACATGACCAGGTTTTGGCAAACACACCTTTTTTGCGTGTTTGGTGCCCACATACACACACAGTTTGACTTCACATTTTTACTAACAAGGAGTGTTAGCGTTTAATACCAAAAGATTAAGTATTAAGATTATAAATCTTAGTAGACAAGATTTGGCAAGGACAGACAGAGAGAATACTTTCACAGTGGAATAGTTACAAAAGACTCCTGCTAGAAGTAGGTAGAAAAAGACATTCTTCTGCGTCTGGAATTGGCATGTGTAACACTATTATTAGTATTTAAAAATCCCCTTCACTTGACCATGGCCTGCATGTATGAGAAACTTCTATGTTGCGATTGCAGCATAGCATGTCTGAAACATGAAAACAAACTCAGAAGAAATATGATGTGTTGATACATACCCTTGATCAAAAACTCCCAAACAGGTGGCTTAAATGTAGTTACACTACAGATGGCACTGCAGACATAACTTAATTTGTTAATTGCATTGCTTTTCTTTGTCTACCGGATTGGATACCCAGTCTTTGCATATTTATGCAGCCAAATACAGATTTATGAAAGGAGATATATCTTTCTTTTCTTAGTGCTCAAGAATAAGCCATTTCCTTGATATGACAGAAGTCATATCAGGAAAGAAGGGAAGGAACAGTGTTTTGCTTTTTTAAAAAAACATTTCTCAGTTTGATTCAGCATAACCCACCATCCCATGCTGCTAGAGCTCTGATTGTAAAAATCCATTGGAACAGTAGATTTTAAAGCACATTATGTAAGCAATCCATATCACAAACTTATTTTTCTTATGATTTATGCATCTTCATGGACATCAGATGTGTTTAGCACTAATTACCTAATTATATAATTTGAGTCACTTATGTAGTTTGAGTTGAAATAATTTGCATCATGAATTATATTAATAAGAAGAATTTGACCCTCTACCTTCCTATAAACCAATCTGGAGCAATTTCAACACTTGCAGACATAACACTTTCACACACATGCTACTTTTTCTGAAATAATTTTAAAGTTACATACAGAAACCGGAAATATTTTTCAGCACTGAATTTTTTTACCTTTATCTTCCAGTGGTTGGATCTAGTCACAGCCTTCACTGTTAAATTATACTCTAATATCAAATCATCATTTCCTGTTAGGATTTTTACAGCTCTTGATGCAGTAACACATTTTAGCTTATCTAAGAGAAGTATAGTTGTGTGTTTGCCTCTCTTTCAGGGGTAATTAAATGACAACACATTAGTTAACATTAGGTCTTTGAGGTAAACAGAGAAAGTGAATTACTAAAAAGAACTGGTGCTGGCATCACTGGGTTTCATAGGCTGACTGCCTACCCAGCTCAGCAGTGAGCTCCGTCATGCCAAGAGTATCCTCACCTTCCTTAGCACTCTTCCCTGATACATAGATATCAAACACAAAGTGAATTCCGTGAGTATTTCAAGAAAACGAGACACTTCTGATTTAAGGCCCATCTTCCAGTACTTGAATTATGGACACCAAAGCTGGAAATCTATCCAAATCAGAAAAGAGCCAAATGACAAACAATCCTGTTTACTTTGAAGGATTATCCTTCTGTATGTACAGACAAGCCTTTGCTTATCCTTTTCTGACCAGAGAGCTACATGGGACATTGAGATTGTGATTAGCAACCACAGTTTACACTTTTCAAAGTCCATGAGTTCCAAGATGGGGTTCCCTTCCCCCCCCAGCCCCCAGAGTAAACATGTAAGACATATAATGCTCCTCTAGGACTTCACATCAGATACTGTGGTATGAGTTTGACTTCACACACTTAGATATTTACTCCCCACTCATGGAAAGAAAGCCAAAATGCCTAATAATGTTTAATCAAACATGAATATCAGTCGTGGAAAAATAATAAAATGGGAATACCTCCAAGACATAATTACTTTAGGACATTCCGTTGTAAAGGTGATCCTAAAACAATTTCCACAGATTCTTATAAGAAAGTTGAGTTATTAAGTTTCCTTAAATTAAATGGTGATAAAAGAAATCCAAACAGACTTAATAAATGTATACAGTTATTGGATATCTTTTGAAAATGAGAATGGAAAATTTTTAAAGGCCTGAATAAAACACAAGATTACCCATTATGGAGGCATTTGGAATGACAATACTATTTTTTTCTTCAGGCTTTGAACATTCATATCAATATCAGGATGAAGATGGTGATGAAAATAAAGGTGTATTTTCACATATGAGCACACTGTGGTCCTACAGAACCAGGCATCCCATCAGACAGTGATTTGTGATCGTGTCCATATGATGGCTTCTGGAAACAGCAACCAGCCATTCAAAGATCAGTGTGAAAACAGAGGTTGTCAAAAATGTCACCTCTTTGGTGGGTCACCCTCTCTTCAGTGGGCAGAAGCTTCCTGTTGGAAGGTATTTCTTGGAAGACATGGCCTGCCAGCACAATAGCTTCCAAAATGGTGATGATGCCCAGGTCTAGAAAAGTGAAGTAATGTGGCAGCTGTCAGGGGCAGAGCTTCCAATGGAAGTCAGGGCTGTGGCTTCTGTCACTTCCTACCTGGGACAAAATTGTTCCCAGCACATCTCAATTATATGATATAAATGTCTTGTTTTGTTACTATCTCTAAAAAAATAGATGACTATACACCCCATGGGGTGCAAACATGCAAAGAATTCAAATCGACTTCAGTTGCTGCTGAAACAAAACCATAATGAAGAAGGAGATGTTTGGGCCCTCTGGCCCTATCTTTTTCTTCATTTTCAAAAAAATCACTGAACAAGTAAGAATGCTTACTCATTAACAAAAAAATATGTTCTCCATGATCCAAAAAGCAAATAAAACTCTAAATCTAAATAAAAGCAATTTAGATTCTTTCTGGTTGAATTTCACGATAATATGGAATTGATCACTGAATACTGTCATGCAGCTTTTTATGCCAGCTGGAAGTCTTTAATCAGTTTTCTTATACTGCCTTTTACAAAGCACTCCTTCTTTGAAAACCAAAAAACTCTTTTTCACTCCCAAAAAATAATTTTAACTCTCAAAAATTAATTTCGTTTTTGTATTTTAAATAAAAAAGATGAGATGAAGAGAAGTCATAGGGAGCAGCAGGTAATTGTGTTCTGCTGTGAGTCCTGCTGTTGCAGGAGTTCTTTGTATTAAAGTTTTCCTCTACTTGTCCCTGCAGGAAATTGAGAGAGCAGCTTGATTTTTTTACAATGTATATTCAAAAAATTGGAAAATACATGAAAACCCAAGTGCATGTATTAACCAGGTTTGCTAGGAGTTGCTACTAATTTCAGCTCTGGAGATCTACAGAGGAGTTTGCAAAGAAACAAGTTGATTTTGGGAAGAGCATACCTGCATTGAGCTGATTAGAGAGAAGGGCTATAAGAGGTAGAGTTCTGAGAGCAGGGGTGTTTCAGAGAAAAGTATTTTGTGCTTTTGGATTTTATCCAAGTAGAAGAAAGTGCCATGATTTGGAGGGAAAGGTTGTGAATTATAAAGGAACATTATAAATTTTTAGTTCCGAGTATTATTTATTATTACAGAGGTATTTTAAAAGCAATCTGGAATCTCAATCCTTTGAAGAAAATTTATTTAGCAGGCAAAAAATAGTGCTTGTTGAACCCCAGAAAAAAACTTAATTACTGAGACTAGTTACCCTCTTCCCATACAATTATTTTTCAGTGAAATTCTTGCCTGCCAAAAGTGCTTTCCAATTTGACCCCTCAGCATGCTGCCAGGTCAGCTCTGATTCTTTCCCTCTATTGATAATGAGAAATGTCTTCTAAAAAAGTATTCTTGAAGTTCTGTGCTTCCAGTTTGTGGGCCTAAG
>VZTN01027632.1:881-17600 GCA_013400515.1 Erpornis zantholeuca
CCCCTGGAAGGCCCAGGCCCTGTGGCTTCTCCTGCCCTCGAGGGGCCTGTGCCAGAGGCAGGGACAGAGAGCCTGGTGCCTGCCCCACACAGCCCCACCAGCCCCTCGCCTGCTCAGCTGGGAGCCCAGGCCCTCCACAGGCAGCCGGCTGTGCCCAGAAAACATCTCTCCCGCTTCAGGCGGGCACTGCGGGCACTGCGGGGGCTCTTCTGCTGTTCCTGCCTGGCAGCACCACCTGAAGAGTAACACAGACAGGGCACCGACAGCAGCCATGGCTCCAGAGCCTCCCTCCCTGCGGGGCTGCGGCACCCACGGGGCTCCAACGGCATCAGGGAACCCACGGCATTGATGAAGACAATGACGACAAAGACAATGGCCAAGACGACAAAGATAAAGACAAAGAAGATGACAAGGAAGATGAAGAAGACAGACATGACAGTGACGACAAAGACGACAAAGACAAAAAAGAAGAGGACGAAGAATAATTTAAAGATATATAGAAGGATAAGAATAGTGATAGGAATAGGAATTTAGCCATACATAGAAGTAGAAGAGGCATAAGAATTTAAAAATCCATTAGAAGAAGAGAAATAAGAATTTAAAAATCCATAGAAGAAGAGAAATAAGAATTTAAAAATACATAGAAGAAGAATAGTAATAAGAATAAGAATTTCAGAATCCATAGGAGAAGAGTGATAAGAAGAAGAATGTAAAAATCCATAGAAGAAGAAAAGAAGATGCAGTAGAGTGAGAATAAGGAGAATAGGAAGAATTCTTATTTATGGAATTCAGAATTCCATAAATGAAGATAAAATCTAGTAAATAAATTAAATTTGCAAATAATTTCTATTTGTCCCATATTATATATTTCTATTGCAATAGATGCCTCCCACTGAGGGGAGTGGGGAATTAACCCCCCACTGCACGTGGCCTGTGGCATCTCAGCACCAAATGGGCTGGCCAGGAAAACCAAGCTCTCTGTAGAAAGTTGGCGTCAAACTGTTCTAAAGTTTGCACTGTTATCTGTGTGGGTTTCATTTGTAAGAGTTGCCTTTCCTGCAGTCCCTGATGCCTTCAGGCTGTTGAGATTCAACAGGTCAGGGCTGCTGACTGAAGCCCTCATTGGCTGCATCCCACCTGGACGCTGTGCAATCCTCACATCCGTGGGACATGCATGCTTTTCCCTGCTTGGAGGGAGGCAAAATCAAGGTGCAAACCTGAATCGATCACCTCAGCTTGTACAGATATGTGCCGAAGAGACAAGATGCCAGCTTTTTTTGACAAATTTTTGACAGCTGAAATACCCAGGTGTAGGGTTATGCTTCATGTGCTGCCCCCTGAGCAGCTGCTCTGCTTACCCTGGCTGAGTCCACGTCCCGTGGCCAAGAACCAGCGAGATTGTGCCACAGGGGGTTGGCAACTGCACCATGTCCTCACACAACACCTGCAGGGATCTGTTAGAGCACTTGCTTAAAAACCCATGACAAGTAATCCCAAGGAGGGGTGGGGCCAAAGATCTGTTGGGCTCAACCCATGGTGGGGCTTGGTGTTTGAAAAAGTTTGTTTTAGTAGTTTTTTACATTTTTAGCAGCCTGCTGTTTGGAAAAACTTGCCCTGAGCATCCCACTCTGCCAAGAATGACAGGGTAAGGGGAAAAAAGTAATCTGAGGGTTGTGAGGCAGTGCTTCAGGCAGAATTAAAGCCCTGAACAAAGAGACAAAAGTCTTTGCTGTTTTGGAAAACAATGGCTCTGTATCCTTAACCTTCTGATTGACGACATGCTCTGCCGCCACAGCTAGAGTGCCAGTCACACCGCTTACTCTGCTTCCCTGCCAAAAATCCCTCATTAGATGGGTGTCAGGAGAGAAAGCACGCAGTCCTGCTGTTCCCTCTGAATTAAACATTCGATTTCCCCGTGTTTTCAGGAGGAACCGGGAACGGCTCACACTGTGTCTAGTAACAGTCCACTTAGCAGTTACATGAGTGTATTTCTCCCCTTCCCCTCCCGAATGTGGCTCCTCAGGCAGAGCCTGCGCCTTCTCCATCGGCAGAGCTCGGCATCCCCTCATCCGCATCCACAACCACGGTGCCAAGGCTTGATCCATGGCACATACCTGGATCTCCTCCCACCCTGACCAAGGAGGGACCACGAGCCCGTTCCTAAATTCTTGTATTCCTGCATTTTCCTTACCGCCCTTCCCCTGACGTGGGCCAAGGCCGCGGGAGGTGCGAGCAGCAAAGTTGCAGGTGGGCAGGAGATGGCAGCAACAGCCCAGCAACCGCTCTGCTTCACTTGGTGGGGATTGCTTTTCCTCGGGAGCACCGGTGGGGTTGCGCTGAGGAAAGGCGACATTTACAGCCCTTTGGAGTTCAGGATTGTGATCAAGGCACAAGAGACACCGCCCACGGTCTGGAAAACCAAAGGAGACGGCTCAGCATGAATAGTTCGGTGCAAGAAGGACCATGAGAGCATTGCCCAGGCATGGAAAGGCGTTTGTTCTTCCAGCCTGGGGGGATCTTTACAGGACATTTCCATGGATTTTAGCTCCTTAGCGCAGGTACTTGAGGCCCGGCAGATTTTCCACACTGTCTTCCCAATACAGGGGATGTTGTCCCATGGGAGGTGGTGGGAAATGGGCAGCAAGCATTGAGGAGCAGCAGTGCTGGGACAGTTTTGTGCTATGCTTCCATTTGGGGTGTTTCTTCTTTTAGACTTTGGTCACTGCAGGAAACTCACGTGGATTTTAGCTCCTGGGTGCAGGTACACGAGGCCTTGTGGATTTTAAGCTTCATATCCCCCTTCCTCAGTACAAATATTTGGGAAAAATTAAAAACTCACTTATTTAGAGCTCTACTTTTTCAAGGACATGGCAAGTAGACCCTGAACACTCCACTGTGGTGAGGGTGTAGGCTGGGGTGGGCTGGCACACACTGGAAGTGACATATGGGAGAGGAGGGAGATCTGAACATCCCACTGCCTTGCATCCTGGATTTAACCTTCCTGTTTTCTTCAGCTGTCTACACCTTTCACAACATGCACATAACTTTTGCTTCCATCCTGTTCTTAGGTAAGTTCACTGGGATGGGACTTACAACATCTTCCAGCTCTGCTGCTGCTTCTCCTCCTGAAGATCTTGCCCAAGTCACCTGTGTGAATTCAGTGTTCGCACTTGTTAAAGGGAGTCAAAGACTCTCTCTTCTCCTTGGTAAGAGCCTGGAGAGGTGCCAGTGATGAGAGGTAACTTTTCCTTGCTAATGCAGCATTTAAAGGGGCTGGCTGGAAAGCAGGGCTTATGCTGTTGTAAGGTGTTGCCCAAATACTCTAAGCAATAAGCAAGTTCTCATGTTAAGGAGGGTTTGGAGGCAAATGGCCAGGGCAGAGGGTTTGAAGAGGGGGCTGGAGGCACTATCAAATTCCCAGAGCAGGGCTTTCTCTGGTGTGTGAAGCTGGTGGCCACTTCTCTGTCAGAGTTTGTAGAGGGGACAAAGTGAAGAGGGTTCAAGGTGAAGAGGGTTCTGGAGAGGGAGATGTTTGGAGCTGAAAGAGGGGAGCAGTGGAATGGCAAATCCTGGAGTCAGGCAGGGCAGGTACAAGCTCCCTTGAGAAACATGACTTCCTTCCCCAGTGTAAGGGTATTAGATTATTCTCAGTGATCCAAAAAATGCCACAAGCTTTTGCAGTGATCACTGTACCTTGTGGGGCAGAGGAGGGCGAGGGGCATCCCACATGATCTGAAGCTTTGGCAGTGTGGCAGCCTTGAGCATCTCCTCTTCAGGAGGCTTGTCCTAGGGTGAAAACCAAAAGCTGCAGCAGGGAAGACTCTACCATCCTCTTGCCAGGGCAGTGTTTCATAAAGCTCTTACAGCTAGAGTCGAGGAATTTCTTCAGAGTGCTCCAGCATGGTGGTGTGGGAGCAGAGATCTTCAGTGCTGGGCTTGGGGGGAAGGCAAAGGAAGCCCTGCTGTGGGCCTGAGCTGCAGGCACACATAGGGGAGCCAGAGGGTGCTGAAGGGGAGAGAAGAATGACAGGGAAAAGAAGAAGGGAAAAAAAGAAAGGATGCCCTGGAGGCAATAGGGTCACTGCAGCTCCTCACAGTCCTGCCCCCAACACAGCATCCCAGGGCACAGCAGTGCATCCCCAGGGGACTGAGCACTGACCAGCACTTCCAATATTGGGTAAATATAAAAATTGCTGGCTAAATATTTAGAGTAAGTAGATCTTTGCAGTTTCAGTGAACCCTACCAATCAAAAACTTTGCAGAGAAGCATTTTAGATCCCAAAGGCTTGATCCTTTTTTTCTTTTTTTTTTGGTGTGCCTCTGCAGAAGCCCATGGTGGTTCCCAGCAGCAGAAAAGGGCTGTGTGCTGCCATGGCAGTGTGTCATCACACCGGTTTTCCCAAAGGGGAAACCAAACATTCAGGGGCCATGGGTTGAGTCAGAGCTCGCAGAGCCAGGGGATGAGAACCCTGACCTGCTGACTCTCCACCCCATAGTTTAACTACAACTTTGTCCCTTCCCCTGGGGGGATCTCACACTCCAAAGCTATGCTGCTGTTTGCGCATGATTTTGGAGGAAGCTATTTTCAGAGAAAATAATGTCCTCCTTGGGCTGAAATATCTTATAATAACTCTCTGTCCGGAAGGCAGATGGGAATGTATGTGGGGGAGGGATGATGATGATGCCTTAGGTTTTAACTTTTATATTTCTCAAATCCTGTACTGCTAGTGTAACTCTGCAGTTCCCTGGAGCTCGTTCAGTGCTGTTCTCTCATGCTCACACACACACAACAAAGCCTCTCCAGCTCTCCAAGGACACCCAGATCCTCCTAGGCCCAACAATTGCAAACCACAATCTTGGGGACAGGGGGGCAAGCTTGGGCAAATTCCATCCTTGCCTGGCTTCTGCTTGGGGAATTGATGTTGATATCAAAGTGGGAAGAACTCGGGAGCTGTCCTTGTCCATGTTGGGATGCACTGAGGCAGGAGCCTCTGGAGCCCAGAGTGTACCTCTGAAGGCCTTTCCAATCAACCAGCCATTTAACACATCAATGAGACAGAAAAATTGGGGGTAGAGAAATCAGTGTGGCTATTTGTTAGAGCTGTGACCCTAAGAGGAGGACCAGAGCACACCCAGCAGTTACTGCTCCACACAGCAGCTGCCTGACAGAGCCCCAGGGCCAGGGCTGGGTGTGGCTGTGCCACGGGCACAGCGTGGTGGTCCAGCCCATGCCATGCCAGGCGTATTCCTTGGCGTGGGGTGGACTTGGCTGACTGATTGTGATGCCTTAAATGGCTACCTAGAAACAGAGACTAGACTAATAAGGGAATAAAGGAGGTATTTATTTGAAAGGTCTCCAAAGGTCACACCCTGGGGGTCCAGAGGTTCCCCTGCCTCAGTGGGTCCCAAGATGGATGACAGGTCACGAGTTCTTCACACTTTTGTAGATTTGGTCCATTTGCATATCAGCATAAATTCGCCAATTAAAACTTTAGCTAATGATGTAATTTCTTGAAGTTTCCCCTTCCTTCTTCCTAAGATGAAGGTTTACACTTTTGGGCCTAGGACAGTCTGAGAGGCTTTGTTATGTCTGTGTGAGCACAGGAGAGTGGCAGCTAACGAGCTCCAGGGAACTGCAGAGTTACACTGGGCAGTGCATGATTGGAAACATATAAAAGTTAAAACCTGAGGCATCAGTTGTGCTGGAGGCAGCTCCGGGCTTGTCACTGTTGGGGCAGCTCCAACACACACCAAGAGTGCCTCTCTCAAGAGCCAAAATGGCATTTATTCAACAAAGCAGCTTCTCTTCATACACTTTTGGATGTTATCACTCGTGTTACATGATTATTGGCTACTAAATTACTACAGTAGATTCACTGGCTATTGTTAACTATAATATACTACCATTGGTCACCTATAGCATAAGCATCCAAGCATTCAGAAAAATGGCAGGTGCAGATATGTTGCTGCTTTTCTCCTTCTATTGTTTAACTTTCTTGCTTCTGTTGATACTACATTTTCATGGGTAAAAACTAATTGTTTTTCTTCTCCTGGGCTTTTCTCACAGTCCTTCTCCAGCCAGAGTAACAGGCCTGAGCCATGATTTTACAAAGGCAGCAAGGCTTTCATTTTATAAGGTTTTACCTATGTGCAATAGTCAGCAGTGATCACACCACCTGTGCATCCTTATCTGCAAGTGCAGCAGCGTGTTTGCATGTGACCACCCGTTTGTCTGGCACCTGGGATCAGGAAGAGAGGTGGCTTCCTCTCATAAAACCTCACAAGAGCTCTAAAGAGCAAAGTAACAGCAGTGGGACTGAGAGACAGGATGCAGCTCCAGCTGATGTGCCACAGTGAGGGATGCACTGCCACTGAATGGCTGTGAGATTTTCCGTGTATCTCCTTTTTCCTCCTGCTGGAAACCCTGGAAGCTGAGAATTTTGAATTTCTTGATCCACAAGAAAACACCACATTTGATCTAAGGCCTTGGAATAGGCTTCCCAAAATGAGTGACGACATTAAAATCACCCATGTGTAGTTTGAATAGAAGGTGTGGTGTCACAGGGTGAGAAACTTAAGATTTAGGGTTTTGGAATATAGTAATACACATAATTATACATGTGCAAAAATGGAGGTTTTAAGGTGTTGGCTAGATACTTCTTTTTCACTTTCTTCTTCCTTCTTCTTCATGGGTTTAGATGGTGTCTTGTAATTGGATAAGAAAATCTGCACTGCTGAACTTAGGGGTTTGAGTATTGGGTTAAAAATAAAAATGATTTACGTGTCAACTCATTATTGGACAAATTGTCATTGAAAAATCTTTGCAGAGATTATAGCCTTGTTAGCAGAGCTCACAGCTCCTAAGACTGTAACATAGATAAAGAGCTAATAAACAACTGAGAACAAGAACAAACTGCATCTCATGTGTTCCATCCCAGCTCATGGGAAGTGAGGGTGAGAGGCTGGAAAAGAAGCCCACACCCCAACACCCTCCTAGGATTAGCTCCAAGAGGTGGTGTTTCAGTAGCTTAGGGACAGAGTGCCTTTCTTACCAGGGTCACAACCACTAACCCTGGTGCCTTGTGGTGACATGAAGGAGAAGGGAGCAGGCTCAAGATGAGTGCTGGTACCATTTTTACATACAGCAGGCTGGTACTAGATATCATGCAGTTCACATGCTAAAGGACCGTGAACTGACTCTTCTCTGGGACAAGTGGATTTTAAAATATCATCTGTGGTCATAGAAGTGCTGAGACTACACTCCCATGGAAAGTACAGGGGTGGGTGGAAAAACATCCGACACACCTCCCGGATGCTCAGTATTTCTCAGGCAAAACTCTGCACTCACACACAGGAAGCCCTAAACATTTTGGACTGTACCTGCAGAGGGGACTGGGCACTGCACATCTGGACGGCAGGGGAGTGTGGAAGCGTGAGCTGTGGTTTGGGAGCTCCTGGAATTCAGGCTGCACATCTGCAGGGCAGTCACAGCATGGGCTCCCTCTGCTACACTGTCCTTCACATCTGCCCTTGCCAGGCGTCAGCCCCTACCTGTGAGCTGAAGAGGACAGCCTGAGAAGCCTTTTGCTGCACTTTGCCACGGGGAGCCTGTCAGCTCATTTTGTCCATCAAATAAGCAAACGGCCAGCAGTAATTGCTTCTTGTCTCTGCTGCACAGCCCTGATTAAAAACCAGGGGCGCAGCCAGCAAGTGTCATTGCTGTGGTATTTTTTGCCCACAGAAACAAATGCTGCTTCCCACCTGCTTCCAGCTTCCCTCCACAAGCAAGGAAGGTCTCACCTGAATGTAGCTGCCACGAAGGCAGAGGCAACCAACTTAAATATCTGTGAATGAACCGTGCCCCTGCCCAGGATGACTGTCTGGGGGACAGGCCGGTGTTTCTTGGCTGGCAGTGTAGGAAACAGAATGCTCAGCTCCACCTTGAAGCAGTTCAGATGCAATCGAAATGAATCCCTTGCGGAACCCTCCCGGCTTCTGCTGAGCCACAACACAGATGGGTCTGGCTCGCTGCATGCAGCAAAAGCCACTTAATTACAGCAGCAGCTCAATTTATTTGTTTTGGATCATCATTATTAGCCATCACTTAAGTTTGTAATTAAGGGAAGAATAGGGACTGTAGAAAGGGTACCATCCTATGCTGCTGCTCTTCTCCCTGTGCTGCAGCAGCCCAATGTTGCTCCAGTCTGCTCAACACCTTCAGGATTCTCTCCCCTCCTGTACAGACAGCACTGCTGTCAGCTGTGCTCCAAATGCCTGCTTTATTCCTGGAAAAGCATGGCAGCGTTTTTTTCCTGGGACACTTTTAATTGACTGGGGTAGAATATCTGATGCCCCAAATGCTATGTAGGCACAGCATGAGCAGCAGGTACCTCCTAGAGGGATGTTGCTGCTTGTCTCTTAAAATAAATCCCCAGGCAGGTTAGTAACCTCTCACCCAGTGGGAGAGAGCATCAAAAGCCTTGCAGAGCAAAAACAAAGGCCTGAGGCTCACATGGTAACCAAGGGAGCCCAGACCTTCTCCTCAGGAGAGAACACTGCTCAGGAGCACAAAGCTACATCACTGCTCTGACTGTGGCTGTTGTCACGTGCTGAAATCCTTGTGTTCAGTGGAGGTGTGGCTCTTCAGGTGCTTCTTCTAAAGATGTTTCTGTAATTCTCAGCCTGCCTCTGTACCACTGTCCTGAATTTCCTCCTCACAATCCTACATCTAGGTTGCACTCTTAGGGCTGAAGGGCTGCTGTGACAAGCACCACACAGCCATTTTCCACCCTTCCTGCTCTGAGAGTCAGTTCTCTTTTGTGCAGCCCAGTTCTGGGATTCCTACATCTTCTTTTAAATGCAGCCTGAACAACTACAAGCACTGGCTGGAAGCTTTAATCATCCCTGTGTTTTTAACAGGGGCTGAGTACCTCTTCCATGTCAGTGTGATGCCTGCTCCTGGACCTGCCTCAGCCATCCACCCTGTGGGATAGGCTCTGCTGCCAGGAGGTTCACAGGTGAGCATCAGGGATGCATCTCCAACCCAGCATCTTTGCAGGTAATCTCCTGGCCGGAGGCAGGGCTGGACTTGGCTTTGACAAGCTTTGGCAGCTCTAGCCAACTACTTTTGTGTGGTCCAGGAGGAACCCGAGCTGGCATCCAGCCCCTGTAAAACCACGAGCAGCTCCTGTTGGCAGTGCAAGGGAATGTGTATCAGCTGTCAGGGTCTGCTCACAGGACAGGGGAGAAGGCTGGATGCTGTATTTGTGTGTGTGAGAGAGCTGCTACAAGCTCCAGAGCAGTGTTTTTCCTTTATTTATTCAAACATCTCAAGGAACAAACAGGTCGCCGGACTGGGAGGGGAGAGGAGGAGTTTGCTTCTTTGTTCTGAAGTGTCAGCATCTCACAGCGCTCCTGTTTGGTGAATGATCCCGTGGTAAACATGGAAGTGCAGCGCCGAGAACCCCACGGCTGTATTTGCAGTGAAGAGCCATCTCCAGGCTACACCAAACAAGGTTATTTGTGTCCTGGTACAGCCTTTGTTTGCAAACAACAGCCTCTCCAGGTAACCACACAACAGAGCACAAGTGCCTATTCATTTGCATCTGCCTGTCCTCACAACAGTGAAGGAAGGGAACCATCTGTTTGGGCAAGGGAGAACAGCAATATAGCAGAGGGAAGCTGGTAACATCTGTAATACAGGCAGCCCAGGGAAAGAAGCCCGTGATTCTAGAGGTGTGGACAAATCCAGTGATTACTCTTTGCTCAAAGTCCAAGCCAAGTCATCTAACCGGGAGCTTGACAAGAAAAACAGGGACAAATAAATCATTCCTTCCTTATTGGCCTCATTTCTTGCTCAAAGACAAAACCCAAACCTCTTTGGCTGAGTTACAGTCCAGTAACTGCAGCCTTTCACTGACCTTACGTCCATCCCACGACCTTTTCTGCACTGACTCATCACAGCATCTGTTGTCATCACCTCCCAGCTTTATCACAAAAGAAGGACCTGTTCAAAGGCCACATTTTTAAATGCCAGTCCTGGGCTCCCTGAAGATGATCCAGCCCATGGAGAGAAAGCTGGCAGGTTTGTCACAATCTTGCCTTTGCTTGTTAGAGTCAGTTGGAGAGTTTAACAGATCTGTTCTGAAGGTTGCTAGAGGCTGGTTATTTTGTTTTAAAGTCACAGCAGCAGCAGACAGGCAGCCACTGTTAAAAGGAGAAATTAAAAAAAAAAAACCAAAGTCATTTGGGCTTTAAAGCCAGCTGACTGCTTTTCACAGGGTAAAGGATTTTTGTGTCTGGATGTTCCTGACCTGCAGGTGATGGGACATGTTGTCATGGAAGAGGATTTGAGCAGCTCCACCTTCTTTAACACAGGTCCTGTGCTGACTTGGGAGAGCCTTTGGTCAGACTTCAGGTACCCTGGCATGGCCACATCCAGCCATTCCTCAAGCTTTGTTTCCAAAGAAAAGATCCAAAATCAGACCTTTCTATTCCAGCACCAGCCCTTCTTCATTTCCCTCCTCCCCAAATCCCATGAGGAGGGGAAAAAAATTAAATTTAGTGCTGCATATGCCTTCACATTTTCTTTTTATAAAGAGGTTAGGATTAAGGCACAGTTCACCCTAAGAATGCCCCATTGGAAGGTTAAGGTACTCTTATGTCAGGCTGCTCCCTTAGTCTCCCCTGAATAGTTTTGCTTAGGTTGAGAGAACCTTTCTCAGCAATTACATAGGAATTGGCTGGTTTGGTGCACTTCTGACACATTCTGTAAAAATACTTGATGTTCCTCAAAAGGACTGACTCAAAGGACGAAAAAAAGGGTTTCTCAGCCAGAAAAGTCATGGAAATGAAGAGCTCACAACGGCTCACTCAGTCACCCCTCACTGTCCACAGCATCACCAGGGTTTATATTTGGACAATGTTCTCCCAAGATTGACTCATATTTCCTGCCTCGAGTTGCTCCCAAAGGCCAGTGTTTCAGGCAGGGTCCACATTTCTGTCTGATCCACGCAATAGGCAGGAGTGGCCCTGTCTGTTGTTTTCAGGCAGACTTGAATTACCCAGCGCATATGAAAATTAGACCCAAGCTGAGTAAACAAATATTGATCTGCTCAACCTCAGGTCACAGCTGAGAATAGTGTTCTGGAGGAGTGTATCGGAGGGGCAGGATAGCATCAAAGGGTATAAATGCAGGGTGAAATTCAACCCTGCTCCAGGGAGTTTGCAACCTTAGCACAATCAATAGGAGCATCTGAAAACGCTGGTCTCATTCAGGTTACAAAGCCCAGTGTCTCTGAGCGGCTCCTCCTTTAGAAGCCGAGTGTAAGAAAATAATTAATGAACAGTCCAGAGCTGCTGAGAAGAGGATGGGGAGTGATGCTGGAATAGCTGCGTGTGGGGGGCACGTGGGGCTCAGAGTGGATCGGGATGGGAGCAGAGGAACAGCCCCTCCGAGGGAAAAGCAGGGCAGTGGGACAGGCTTGAGATGATTAATGCTGACCCACACCCCATCATCGCTCAGGGTAGGAGCTCTCCTTTTAGACGGCGACTTGTGCTGCCGCACGTGCGATGTGGTAATTTTCCAGGTACTTGGCCATTTAACTCGAGGGTTTTTTTGAACATGCTGGATGAGACGTGATGCCTTGTGAGCGCTGGAGTGGAGCAGCAGAGTGGATTTTTCCCCACTGTGGTGAATTAAGTAGGACGTGCTGCCTTCCCGAGCAGAGTCCCTGACCCTCCCGTGTCTCTGCAGGGTCACAGTTTATTTGCTAACACCTTAGAGAAAACCCAGAGCCAGATGGTCCTTCCTCAATGGTCTGAGCTTTCCTCCAAAATCCATATTGTGATGTCGGAGAAAAATTCAGACTACTGAGGTTGGTGTATTCAGACCAATGAGGTTGACTCATTGCAGGCCTGATCCCTGACCAGCAAAGTCCCTGGGATTACCAAGAAAATAATTTTCCCAGTCATAGGACGGTTTGGGTTGGAAGGGACCTTAAAGATCATTCAGTTCCAGCAAACTGTCTAGTCAGACAGGTTTTCCCTGTCTTCTCTCCAGCAGGACAGAAGGACAGGAGCAACCATCCATCAAGGCACATTGTCACCGGCCCGGCAGACAGCAGTCCCCAAGTGTGGAGAGGACAAGCTCTCACAAGCCCATATTTTTGGGCCTGGTTCCTGTTTCACATGGCAGCAGGCTGGCCTCGACCCGCTGCCTGCCCCAACAGAGCGGGACAGCAGCTCGGAAGGGGCTGTGGGGAGAGGAACAGCTGAGAGCCACAACGATCCCGGCGCGTGTATAAATAGAGACGGAGCTGTTATCCTGATGAAATGAGGCCAGATGTTCCTCCCAAATCCCTCCTCTCTGCTAGTGAAAATTATAGTTTAGTTACAGCAGGGCGAAGCAGGCAGCTAAATATTTTAGACCAGCTAATGTTGGGAAGTCAAAGGGGCAAAATGCCTCACTGGGGCAGGGGTACCAAGCCCTGTGATGCTGCAGGGATGGATCGGGCACGGTCAGAGTGGGAACCAGAGGAGTGCCTCGCTGCCTTTGTTCTATTTTTCTGCTTCCTATCCCAGTATTAATGGGCTGAGTTTTAAAGCCCATGCCGTGGCCGCTTTTGTGAGGTACAAATTCAGTGTCAGCACATGTATCCTGGAGGCAGTTGGCACAAGATGAAGGAGGGACGGCAGCAGCAGTTAAAACTGGGCCTTGGCTCTTTAATATTTAACTTTCCCCAGTGGTGGGGGTTTTTTTAAATCAGTTTGCGCGTTATCTGCCATCCCTGTTCAAAGAGGGTTTTAGCAGAGAGATTTCAGTGCTTAATCCCAGGGGCAGGGAAAGCGGAAGAGTCTCTGTGAAGGTTCCAGGGCTCAATCTGGCCTCAATTACACCAGCCTAAATCAGCAAAGAGTGGCCACGACAGACTTTGCTGTGACCGCATTGGGCTGGAGGTAACAAAATTAGGGATCAGTCCTGTATCTCTCCAGGAGATGCCTCTGGTCCCTAAGGCTCCCTCCATAAGAGAGTTCCCAGGAGGATACAAACATTGTCAGACTGGCTCAGAATAAATGTCCACCTTGGGCAACCACTAGGGCCTGGCCGTGGCCAGCTGCAGATGCTTAGGAAGGGATATCGGAAGAGGGAGAGTATAAAGTGATCCTTCCTCTGGCATATCCTCCCCGCTCCTGGTAATCAGCAGTTGAGGGACTTCCTAAGCCGGAGGTTGCATGAATTTGTGTAATCCCTTTTGTTTTTTTCCTCATTCGTTTATACTTTTGGCCTCCATGACATCCTGCAGCAATAAGTTCCACAGTGTAATTATGTGTTGTGTGAAAAAGTACTTCCTTTTGTCTGCTTTCAGACCTGGCTCCTGAACGTTTCTCTCCATGCTCTTGTGTTGTGAAGAAAAGGGAAAAAGAATTCCAGGCTCATACTGTGGTGATGCATTATACCAGACCTCTCTTGACCTCTTCAGACTTCTCTGTCTTTATTTGCCCCAAGGTTTTGTTCTTCCAAACTGGAGTCTCCTTGTTTTTCTAGTCTTTCCTCCTCATATGGTATCTATCCCATCACTTCCACTGCCCTTACCACCCTCCTCCACATCTCTTCTCATTTTATTATTGCCTTTCTTTTTTTTTGAGATAAGATCACTGAAGTGAGACTTGCTCACTTCTGAAGACATGAATTCATTCTCCTGGAAGAAGGTCAGCTCGAAAGCTTTCAAGTCACACTGGTGTAGTTTGATTTCTTCTACAACACATACAGTCTTGGGCCTAATGAAAATACACGTGCAGCTCTCTTCAAATGCTTGGATTTCACCTATTCTGAGCAAACCCCCAGGCCTAATTTAACTAGAGCCTGTGGGTTGAAATGACATCCACAAGTAGATCAACTAATGGGGCCAGTTTACACGAAGGGAATTTCATGCATGTGCTTATATTAGTGCTCATTTATGCCTTCACAAATCCCCTGAGCACTACTGGTGGAGAAGACCCCCAGCCAGAACAGCTGAACTGGTGAGCATGAAACTTGTAAGTCTCTGATTTCCAGGACATCTTTATTTATAAAATATGTCTATTTTGGCTCCTGTCATGCCCGCAAAACCAGCTTCCTATTTTAGTCATCCCTGCTCTTTATTATTGTTTATGTTGCCCTGAACCCCACGAATAAAGGCTGGAGAATGGATTTGGTCTTCTGCTGCCATGTGAATTCTCAGAAACCACACTAGCCAGTCCTTCCAGACCTTTTTGTTAGGGTGGCTTCATCATACTTGCAGATACAACCAGTCCTCCCTTGATGGGAACCAGTTGCCGACGTCTTGCGCCGCTCCTGCGTCAGCGTCGTCCCAGCTTTTTAAAACTCCACTTTTGGCAGAAGCTTAGCAGCCACATCCTTCCCTCGCAACACGCCAGCTCCTCTCCTGTTTCTCTCCTGTTTCTTCATCCCCCTTTCCCCCCGTGTCTGCCTGTGTGAGTTTCCTGCAGCAGGGAAAGAGCCCAGGCTCGTGTGAGGGATGGGGATGTCTCCGAGAGGCTGGCGGCACGAAGGGGGCTGTGGGGAGAGCAGGAGGGGAAAACCTCGAGGAGTTTATTGGATTATGGCCACTAAAGGATAAGCTGGGAGAATATGCACATTTTATATTATCAGGAGCAGTGGGAATGAGCAAGGGTAGAGAGAATGTAGGAGGGAAAAACTGCTTTTATTATGACAATTTATGCAGATGTCTGCTCTGGAAGGAGTATCCCGCACACCCTCAACTCCCAGAACTTTGGAAACCACGCTGCAGAACATGTTTTGGGGTGGGAAGGAGCAAGGAAATGTTACTAGGTGTCCCAGCTGTGCTGCTTCTGTGCAGAATCACCCCTGTCACAGTGATGGAGGGTCAAATCCTCACTGGATTTCATCCTGGTTTAACTCTTCTTGGTTATAGGGGTAGTTTTAAAATCCTTTTTTTCCTAAAGAATTGAGGCTGACATCGTCGAACTCACTGGATCTTTCTTTCCCCTGATCCTGTCTCTTACCTCAGGAAGTGCTGAACTCACTGGTCTCTTTTAAACCAAACAAACAGAGGGATACAGGTCCAAGAGCCAACCAAGAGGAAACCCTGCAGGAACAATGAAAAATGGTAGCAAGGTAAGGCAGTGAGGTCCTACAAGCCTCTTCACTGAGGGTGTTCACCCTCTGCCAGGTATCAGTGTGAATCTGTAGGAAACCAGACTACACCACTTCTGCCAGTCACGAAACAACCTAACATTTGGAAGAAGGAGGTTTCTTCATTTTCCAACTCAGCTTGGAAATCGTAGCAGGGTGCTTATGCCCACCATGGAAGAACTCATCCTGCTCTCTCCCAGCTGAGTAAAGAATGACCGAATTGTAGGGCGAGATTCAGGTCAAGCTCTCAGTCAAGCATGAGGCAGAAACTCACAGAAATCTCGTTTCATCAATTAATCATGGGGCTGGCAGGACTTTTTTCCTCCACTGAAATAGTTAATGCAGCTTCCATCGCAGACACAACTATATGGTGTGAGGGTACTCAACGCACTTGGATCAGGAGGGCACTGTTCACTGCCCTTTGCAAGTCCTCAGCTCCAAAGAGGAGCTTTTGGGAACTCCTAAAACAAACCTTCAGGTTCGGGCAATGGATTGGGACCTGCCAAGCTGCAGAGCTCCTTACGGTCCTTCCTTTCTGAGTGAAGTTGCTGTTCTTCAGCCACAACTTGCTGTGTGAACCCTCTTACTCTGCTCTGCTGCAAAACAAAACAAGATGACACGAGTGTGGTTGGAAGACATGGGACCTGTATCTATTTTAAAGCAGCTTTTTGGCAGCACAACTGCTACAGGTCCACACTAAATCAACTGCTCTTTCAATGAAGAAAAAATTGTTAGGGCCTTTATACTAAAGGAGAAGCTGTGTACAGAGGCGAGGCCTTGGACACAGCCTGTGCTAACGGAGATAATCACTGGAGCTGAGCACTTGGGTGAAACCACCCAGGTCATATTGATCATGGACAGGCACAGACTCAGTCCAAGAGATTACAGGGGTGGAACCCAAAGTAAGCTGAACCTCTCTGCCTACATTCCCTGAAAATCCGAGTCACAGTGCCATGATTTAAAACACACTGCAGGATGCATGCTTTATTCACGCCTCTTGTATTCTAGGCTTTTAAAGAACATGTACCTTAAGCACTGGGCAATTCACCAAAATGCAAAAGGGAAATAGAAAACTAAAACATGGTGTACTCGGGGAGGTCAGTAAACAGGCATTCGGGACAAACAAGCCCGCAAATCCCCTAAATGAAATGTATTTATTCAAGCCAGTTGTCCTCCTTTCCCTGCAGCGCATCTCCTCGTGCACCTGACAAAAACAGCCTGTGTGAGCGCATGAAAGATTTATCGGTCTCGGTCAGGCGTGCGAGCGCAGGTCTGAGCCCGGGCAGCCCCACCACGGCAGCCGCTGTGTGAGACTCAACCCATCACGCTGCCGTTCCTGCGGCGTTTCTGGGAGAGCGGGCCGCTGCCCGAGGCGTGCGGCCGCGGCCCCAGCGGGATTATCCCCTGATCTGCATTCCGTCGGGGCGCCTCTCCCGAGCCGCGACTCCCCTTCCCGGCGGGGACGAGCACAGGAACCATCTCGAAGCCCCCCCGGGGCCGCCTCGCGAAGCCCTCCGCAGCGAGGGCAGGCGGGGGCCGGGGAAAGGGCTGCGGGCGGCTCC
>VZTN01027632.1:17636-214469 GCA_013400515.1 Erpornis zantholeuca
CGGAGCCGGGCTCGGAGGAGCTGGAGGCGGGCGGCGCGCTGGACCGCGTCCTGCGGGAGTCGGTCTGCCAGCAGCAGGGCTGGGTCCGCGTCTACGGTGAGGGGCGCCGGGGCGGGGAGCGGCGGAAAACTTCCCGGCCCCAACTTCTTTCTCCCTTTCTTTTTCTCCCTGTTGCCGACCCTCCCAATTCCTCACGGCTCCCTGCGTCCCCCCCTCCCCGCCCCGTGCCCGGAGCACCGGGCTCACCCCGCGCCGCGCCTTCCCTTCTCCCGAGCCGCAGGATGCTCCGGTGCCGGGATCCGCGTCCGAAGCTTTTGTGTGCCCGCAGCCCCAGGATGTGTGCCCGGGATGCGGGTGCCGGCAGGGCTGAGCACTCCCGGATCTCATTAGTATTAATGAGCTGCTAAAGGCCTGGGAGGTGCTGATACGGTTGGGTCCCGTCGCCCCAGACTTACTGGTCTGTGTTAAATTGGCACCTTTATAATTTATGAAAAGGATGTTAAAATCTTCAGCAGTGCAGGACGCGCGGTTGTTTCCCCTTCTTTGTCAAACTCTCCCTGGTATGTAACCTTTTGAAATTAGCTTGATTTATGTGGCCGGGCCTCTGGTTTGTTTAGGCTCACAGCTGAAGTGCAGTCGGATTTAATCTCTCGATCAGCACCTAAATAGTGGAAATTCTGTTTTATCTTTTCCTTGTCTCTCCCTCTTGTTTGTCTTGGTAATCTAAGGATAATTACTCCCACGTTTCAGAGTGAAGAGCGCTGCAGGCATTATTTTGTTTTCCCTCCTGTAACAAATTTGATGGTCCAGCCTTGAAAAGGCACCGGTTGTGGTGTGTGCACATGTTACCCTTGTCTGATGTTATTATTGTTGCCCCATCCCTGCAAGTGTCCAAGGCCAGGTTGGATGGGGCTTGGAGCAACCTGGGCTAGTGGAAGGCGTCCCTGCCCATGGCAGAGGGGTTGGAACAAAACTGACTTTAAGGTCCCTTCCAACCCCAACCTTTCCATGTTTCTATGATTGTGGAGAACCTATAAAGACACGTTTTTTATTGGTGCTTTTTAACATCTCTTACACGGGTGATTGTCCCTTTCATCTTCCTCCCCTGTCCTGAATCCCAACGAGATTCTCCAGGTTTTCCCTGACCTGTAAAACTAGAAGCAAATGCTCTCTGTTACCCGTGTCATTGATCTGTTACTTGGTTGCGTTATTCCTGCAACACAACGATGACATGAATAAGTTATCTGCAAGAACTCTGCTGCATTTCTTGGCTGATGGCAGGTAATTATTGTGAGTACCACCAGCCTGAGCCTTCACACATATCAAATGAGGAAGATCAGGCTGCAGGTTTTCTGGAGAGGTTTTCTGGTCTGTTCAAAGACCTTTGTATTTGTTTTGGAAGCTTGAAAAGCTGGTGCAGTGGGATGAGGTTGTCTGTCTGCTTTCTGTCTGGTGCATCAATGAGCAAAGTTATACTTAGCACAATTAATTGTAATAGAAGTTTGGGATTTTTAGTAGTTTCCACCGTGTTTAGATTGCTGCTTCTTGCCTAGCTTGCTTTTTGTTAATCCCAGCCTAAAGCTGAGACTATAAAAATGCAGCCTTATGCAAAAACATCTCTCTGCTCTTGTCAAGAAGAGCTCCTTCAGATTGTTTGTTGAGAATACTTTGTAAAGGTAAAATGAAAATGTACTTAAGAAGAAGATGTCTGGCACCAGCCTATCTGATTGTTACCCGAGGTTGTATCTCCCATGAGTGGAAGCAGGAATGTGGTTTCAAAATTAGCCACAGTGAGGAACATTGCTTGTTGATAAAGTCATATGTTGTGATGTGCTTGTAGTTTGACACTAACGTGTAGATAAATGGGAAGAAATTCCCTGTGACAGGGCCCAGCTAGCTCACAGGCTATAAAAATCAGCACACACTTCAAGCACGTAAAAATACATCTCGTAGCCCAAGGACAGTAACTAATTATTCCTAGTCTGTGTTTAAAAACAACTCATTATCCCTCTCCCTCATAAAGAATCTGATGTGGTAGTGTCTTCTCTCCTTCCCTAAGAAATTGCAATCGGATTAGCTAGTATTTGTTTCCTCCTGCTTATTAGCCTTTTTCTTTCCTGCATGAGCACATCTGGAGAAGTTTGCGGACAATGAATCAAGCTGAAACTGTGCCATGTTTGTGCACAGCTAAATATGGGTTACAAACCTATGAGTGACAAGTGTTATTCATAGGATTAAAAGTAAAGCCTTGCACAGTTGTTTGAGGAACCACAGCAGCATAGCGAAAGAAAACAGGAGCAGAAAGCTTAGCCTTATTGTCTGTATTGTCTGATAAACAATGAGAACACTAACACTAATTATTTCACCATGAATGGCTGGGGGAGGGAAGGAATATCGAGCACATGAAAAGTGGAGAAGCACTTTCTGGCATGGCAAGAAATACAGCTTTTGATGTCACTGCATTTCTTTTCCACGTGTCTCTGTGAATGTGAACCACTGTGTAGGGGAGTTGTTCCAAATGAAAGGTGACTGTCTGAAAAGTGTCCCTAGTAGTGGAAACATGTATTTTAAAAAAAAAGAGCTCAGCAGCCACTTAAAGGCAGGCAGCTGTTTATTTCTGTGCATCTCTGCTTGGCGGTGGTGTGCCATCCACTTTGTCCAAAGAGGTAATTACTGCCATGAGGGGAGCTGGTCTGGTTGCAGAGCCTGTAAAACTTCGTCTGTTAGCACAGAGAAAAGAATTTAGCAGTAAAGTCCCATCGCTGCTGGTCTCTGCGGCTTGCCAGCAGTATGACAGTGATGTGAATACAGTAGGACTTTACAATGTCTGGGATGTGATTTCAGTGTGACACTGAGGTCTTGTCTGACTTCACTACGAGATCTAAATCACAGTCTGGCTATTTTTGCATTTCCTGCCTTAGCTGCAGTAATTCCAAGGGTGGCTGTTCCATTCTGCTTTCTGGAGGTTCAGCAGCTTCTGCTTAAGTGAATCAGCCAGGACATTATCATGGAAATACAGTTTCCTCACCAAGGACGGAGTTTGAAATATAATTAGTTTCCTCTAACCTGATGTTTGTATAGTGGACAGGAGCAGCAGATTTGCTTGTCAGAGTGATAGGTTTAATTGCTCGTGAAACACAGATCGTATGAGTGCTGTTAGATGATGTTTCCAAGAACTGGTTTTGACACACAACTAATGTTTCTGTAAAATATGTATCGACATGTGTTCTGGGTGACGGCTTCCATTCAGACTCGTGGCATGTGTGCAAGGGGCAGGAGGGGGGAGGTGTCTTGCCTGGATTAATGCTATGATTCTTTTTTTTTTTTTTTTTTCTTCTCTATAAAGGTGATAACTGACTTTTGAAAGCATCCACCCATGTTTCAAGGTCTTTTTCTCTGCCCTTTGAAACAGGTTTTGTGAGGAGGAGGCAGGGCAATAGCTGAATAGACAGCATTTTCCGTGCTAACTGTGAAAACAGACCAATTACATTGCCTGGTGTGGCTGACTGAACATCCATGGATTTTGCAGGAATGAATTCTAAAGCCAGCATCGCAGCATTGGTGTTAAATGTTGCATGTGATGGGGCAGAATCGGTTTTTGCCTGATGTACAGTCTGTGTCTAAACAGGTTGCGTGATGGGGTTGTCAGATTCATTGATAATCTGCCTGCTCTAAGCTCACTACAAATGCTCCTGTGCTAAAATTGCAAAAGAAGAGATGCTGAAATACGTAAAAAATAGCACAGGGAAGAGTCTGTTCTGGAATGCTCATCCTGTGAACAGGCGTCGTTGCTCTGGGGCCTTATCTGGACTAGGAAATGTCTTTCTCTTTTAGCAGCACTGCTAAAAGACGATGGTAGTTGTACCAACTCGAGAGCAGATAGGATGTGGACTCTTTCATCACCTTGTCCTCTAATCCTGTGGGCAGTCTGGAGACATTCCTCGCTGCTGCAATGACCCTCCTTGCCCCCCTTTCTCCTGGCAGAAGGAGAAGGCTCTTCAAGCACAGGCTAGAAGGGCTCCATGCCTTTTCATGGATATTGATCTTCAGACAGAGCTTCACTGACTCTGACTCCAGAAAAAGCCCTAGAACCTGTGCAACCAGACAGAAACATCTGTTGGCTGCCTCAAACCTGGGTTCCAGGATTTTAAGTATTGGCCCTCAGAAAATACCAGGCTCAGGACTGAAGCCACGGCAGTGTACGTAGTGTCATGCAGAGATGGAAAAATAGCTGTGGCTTGAGCACTGAGCAGAAGCATCTCCTAACCATGTGAAATTCAGTTCAAAAGCCCAGTTTCTGTGAGTTATCCGTTCCAGCAGTTCGTTGTCTGCCTCGCTCAACTCTTTTCTATCAGTGATTTCAACTCTGTTCTGAAGGGTTTCTGATTCTTTACAGCCTGCCTCGCTATGACTTTGCAAGTAGCTTTACATCTACCTTTCCTTTTTATATTCTTGTTTCAGTCCACTGTTTCCAGTCCTATCTAAAAAGGCAAAGATTATCCATTTCCAAACCGCCTTGCTTTGGATGAGTACCCACAGGCTTTGGGAACGAGTAAGCATCTTGGAGTCAGCAGATCCTTTCCTTCCAGCACTGCTGGTGCTGCTGGCCAGCTTTTCCCGAGGTGTGCGGGCCGGGATGGGGAGCGTGAGCCGCGACCCTCCCTGCCCGGGGTCCCGGTTGCCCCCCGGGCCTCCACCCGAGCCCGAGGAGGTCCCACCAGGTGGCGGCATCTTCCTTGCGGTGCTGCAGGACCTGCCGAGGATGCCCGGAACACGCGGGGGGATCCCGTCCTCTCCGCTCCAAACCTTACCACTCGCCTCCACAAGCTCGCTTACAAAGAGCTCCAGAGCCCGTCTGTCAAGGGGGGAGGTGGGAACGGTGGAGTTGATGTAAAAAACCCCCAAAAAACCTCCTTGCAGCCGGGCAGTGAGGCAGTCTGGTAGGTGAGATGGCTGTCACCGAGGGTCTTCTCCTCCTCGAGATGTCTGTGTACTGCCGCCTTTCTGAGTGTGTATGGAGCTCTGCAGTTTGTTCCAGGAGAACATTTTCTTTTAGGAAGGACTTAACAGGAGATAAGGCGGAGGTGCAGCTGAGCCCCTTGGAAAGCTGAAAGGCAGCTGGAGAGCTGCGTGGCGCCTGTGCAGCCAGTCTTGCGTTGGAAAGGAGAGAAGGTCACTGTTCACGAGCGTTTCTTCCCCTTCTGATCAATAGGCTTATTTTTAACTCGCCCAGAAAGTTGGTGCAAAAGCAGGCTTGGAAGATAAACCTCGTTGGGCCGGGAAATGTCATTTCCTGAGTATTTGGACAATGCCTGCTGTGGTGGTATTTGACCTTATCGTAGCCTTCAGGTACCGAATGAGGGACAGACGTTGAATAGCGACAGCATAAAGCTTTTGTTAGTTTTGTTGAGATGATAAGTAACAATGATTTCCAACTGGAGCCCCATTGTGAGAGGCACGGTTTAATCAAAGCCAAGGTTTTAAGTGACTGCGTTTTCTACAGACGAAAAACAGTCGAGTGTGCTGTGGGCAGAGATGCTGCTTTCCCTTGCCAGCCAGCAGCAGGGAATATCAAAAGATGAGTGAAGTGCTCTTACAGGTGATCTGCTCATGCCTGCTCTGTGACAGCTTCTCTAATAGCCCCTTTTTGGCTCCAAAGAATTCTTACAACCATGCAGGGGTGGATTATGGATCCCCTGTGCTTGTTTTCCTCTGCATTGGCAGAGGTGATTTGCAGTGGAGCTGAGGGCTGGACACAGCCTGTTTTCTCCTTGGTTGCTTTACTCTGAAATCTTGTTGCAGAATCAGCCCTTGAACATTAAAACTGTTTGCCTTCCCTCTTTTTAAGGAACATCGACAGGAATTTATACATAAATGAAGTTTTAAGGTTTTCCTTCCTGGAGTTTTTAGCTGGGCTCCTTCAGCTGGCTGTGTTGTTGCAAATGTTGCCTAGGTTACTAATTTATTAAGTCACTTTAAATATTTGGAGGCATCAACAATGATAGAGTATGCTGGGGAGAATGAGGATGACATTATTTTGAAACACTGGTTTCCTGACTCCTGTATTTCGGTCACACGATTTATCTCTGGCTGAACATTTTCATGTGGTGCTGTTTCCTATTTTTAAACAATAGGGGAAAAAAAAGGGAAGATAAGAAGAGCATAACTGTGACCTGTTGACTTATTATGAGATCACGGATTCCTTTTAACCGATATTTATAGATTTTTATAAAAAATAGCTGAGACTTCAGTATTTTCTGACATACATGCCTTTTTAGCCTCAGGGTCAGAAGTTAAGCTGTCATCTGAATTCTTTCGAAATCCTCTGTGAAGACACATAGTAATCATGGAAATACAAATTGTATCTGCAAGGAAAGTAACGGAGTGAAAAGAAATATTGCTGCATTTTGGTTGGCAAAATTCTCACAAAGCCCTTTGTGTGTTTTGACACCCTCCTATCTCAGAAAGCCTTTATAGAAGTGATCAGGAGGGAATAGCATTTATTAATTCTCTTTAATAGGGTTTCAAAAGGTCACAAAACTGTAGAAAGGCACTTCTCCAAGAGTCGGGATTATTTTTAATTGTAAAGCAAGTTGGAGCAGTGCAAGTAATGAGCTCTTGGAGGTGAAGGGGTCTTTGCACTTAAGTAAATGTAAAACCTAGTCCTGGATTTAGATGCTTTATCATCTAAAGGGATTGTTGTTTTTTTTATCCCAACTGGGAATACCCCATTGGAAGTTAGCTCTTAGACTGCAAGCACTGGCAGGCACTTAGTTAAATACATTAATTCTGCAAACTGTGGGAAAACGACACCCATTTCAGCAGATGTGCGATGCGTCTGGTGTCGATTTGCATAAGAATGCATATGCTTCTCTGTGAGTTTCTGGCTTGATTAAAACTTGCAGGCACCTTTTCTCTTCCTCTAGCGCCGTGTCTGCATTCTTGGATATTAATGGTTTAATTGAAAATAGCCCGTTTTCTTCTGTGTTAAGATGATTTGTTTTATTTACACAGTACCGCTCTGTAGATGCGCTTGGTGCCACATAGACAGAGGCTGCTTTGCTTGTCTTTTGGAGTTTGTAGCCAGGACCAGAGAATAAAGGAGGTAGCAAACATGAAAAATGGCAAACGCATTTGAAAGTGGATGGAGGATTACACGGTGGAGTATCAGGAGCTGGGAGGGGATTGTGTGTATTCAGTCCTGGCTTCCACGGAGGTGTGGGAATGGAAATTGGTACTGTGGTGAGAGAAGGAGAAGTGTTGAGGAATCTGTGACTAAAAATTATCTCAGACTTAATCCCTCCCAGCGTTAGACAGTAACAGTCCAAGAGATTGAGCAGAACCTCTTCACCTCGGTCCTGTTCTCAATCTGGATGGCATGAAAAGAGCATGGAAAATTCCTTCAGGTAGACCACAGATACTCTAGCATTCAGTCTGAGAAAGCTTTCTTAACTCTGGTGGCAGGGAATTGAAGAAAGGTACTGGGAGGCAGGATATGGAAAGAGGAAGATTACTTGGATTTTGACATTATATTTCCAACAAGGAGACAAAACTTCCCAGGAATAAACATTTTTGTGTCCATTGTATCTGTATGTAGCAAATATTGGATGTCCAATATTTGTTCCTACAAATTACTACCACCTTCTAGAGCTGCAGGAGGAGATGTTTTGTGATAGGACTGCTTTTAGGGTTTTCTTGGCATGAAGGAATCAAAGACAACTTAGTGATATTCCAGACAAGGCTTAATGCTCAAGGAATGCAGGCCTGGAGCTGTGCTGCCCCGTGTCTCCTGCTGTCAATGGCTTTGTGGAAGCCTGGTAGCCAGCAGAGCACTTTGGGGTTGGCCAGCACCCGAGGGAGCATCTCTTCAGCTGAGTTAGCACTGCCTGCACACAGCACCTCTAGCTTTGTCCTTTTATCAGCTGCAAGGTGTTCCATGCTGTTGGGAGTGAGAAGGAAAGGGAGGAAGCTCTCTTAGAGCAGGGGGGGCTGTGGGACAGGCACCAGGTGGCAGCGAGCCAAACTGCACCAACAGCGGCTTCGTGCTCTCCTGGGAGAGCTCTGGTGTTCCCCAGCTCTGGAATAGTGGTCTGTAGGGTTAGGCTGAGTAAGTTGGAAAGCCTGGAAATTTATGACACAGCTGCTTTTTTTGGGAGACCCCTCACAGAAGAGCTTGAAAGCACAACACGGAATATGACAGCATAACTACATTTCTCCTCTCGGCATACACACCATCCTTTGCTAGTAAGGGCTTGGAGAAAATATAGGTGGGTTTGGCACTTCGGGGGGGATTTCTGCTCCATGTTTGATACTTGTATGACAGAGTTAAAGGCCTGCTTGCTTTCTTCAGGATCTCATTACTTGAGTCCGTGGATTGGCTTGAGATAAGTGGAGGTAATTCACACCCTCATTTAGCTGACTCTTTAGTGCACTGATACGGGTCTCAGCAAGATAGGGGACAGATGCTGCACTACTCAGCACAGTGTGTGCTGTGAGGGCTCCAGGAAAATGTGTGCGAAGTAGCAGTGGCTGGGAGGGCTGAATGCACTCCTTGAATCTCATTTAGAAATTAAGCGATCGCTTTGCTTCAATTTTCTGTTCCATTTTGTCTTGACAAATGGTGACTGCTTTGTTAACAAATCCATCAGGGCTAAAGGAGGAAGGATCAGTTTCACCTACTTGCACCACTCATTGCCTTGCTGCGTGAGTGCATCCAAAGCATTAATGGTTTGATTTGAGGGGGCTGCTCTGAGTTGAGAAGGTGAAGAAATGAGGCACAAACAGGTCAGATAACTTGTCCAAGGACATGCAAGAAACCTGGCAACAGAAGCCAGATCTCCTGAGGCTCCTGAGATGCCTGCAGTGCTTTGCTTGCATGCCTTAGGTCACACTGCTTTGTGTTTGGAGTGCCTCTGCCCTGGCTGCTTTACTTGGACCCTCTATAACTATTAATAATCCTCTCAAATACTCTATTAGCAGTCAGATCTGTAGGTCAGCAGGGCAAGATGCTCTCAGAAGGGGGACTTTCATTCAGGTGATGACATGTGTTTTCTCCTTTTATTCCTTTTTTTTTTTTTTTTTTCACTCCCCAGAAAGCCAAAGGTAAAGTTTTGTTGCCCTTCTGAATGGAATAAACTTGTCTCGTTACAGAGATAGCAGGCTGGACCACTGGTATGAAGGTGAAGCCAGCACTCACTAGCTTTTCTTAATTTGTGAGTAGGGCTGGTCCCTAAATCATTAATATCAGGTAGGTAACTCTTCACTGCCGACTGGGGAAGGAAAATAGATCCCAGATCAAAACTGGAAAACCACAGAGCAGTGATTAAACTGCATGAAGCTCCAACATCCTTCCCGTGGCATTTGAGACCCGGTGCCAGCATGGAACACAAGTTTGCTTGGCTTTGCCAACACTTGGCTGATCCATGGTGGTTTTCCATGTTAGCTAGGGGTTTTATCTTAGGAGTACAGTGCAGTGCAGGCACTAGGAAAGAAGAGGAGACAAAAAGCTTCCTGAAAAGATGTTTATTTACATTATGAGGTTATACCTCAGGCTGCACAGACAAGCTGCTGCCTTTGCTGCGTTTCCTACTTGCTTAAATATACTGGAACACGTACATCACGCACCAAAAACACAATGTGCTCACACTTGCTAGGAAATCATTAGACTTCCTCGTCAAATAATGCTAAGTATTTCCTATTTTGAGGTGTGTTTCTGTAATTATTTTCCTTTTTTTTTTTTTGTTCAGGATGGTGGGTAGTTGGTAGGTATCCTGGAAAATAAGAAATCAGGAAAGAAAGCAACATCCTTCTAAACCAGGTTTGAGAAGATTTATCTTCTAAATGGCATTGGCTTATGGGGTCCCTTTCTCTCTTGCTCTCTGGCAGCACTTGCTTAGGATGTCAGTGAGGTGTGGGGTGATTGATTACCTTGTTGAATGGATTTCATGGGGTCCTTCCTTAACTCCTTCCATTAGCTAAGGCCTTGCTCACTAAAGTTTTCAAATAGCCTCAACTCCCTAGAGATAATGAGTTTTATATCCCATAGAGTGAAGTAGCAGAAGAAGTTTTATGGTCTTGCCATAAATATTTATGTCAGCTTTCTTTCACATACCCTGGGCTGGTGACTCCTGTGCTTAAAGAAGCTCCTGTAGTTGTTCATGTCAAATTCTGTAACTACTGTCAGAGCAGTGTGAACCGAGGCCATTTCTAACTCAGCTCTCCTCTTTTTGATTCCAGTGGTTGCTAATTTCTCAATTTATAACCATTAAATCATTATAACCATTAAATCAAATTAGGAAGAAAGCCTCTTTTTTTTTTGTCAGCTTTTACAGACAGAAGTTAAGCATTTTCTGCTCTAATTTCTTTTTTTTTTTTTTTTGGACTTACTATTAGGGGAGTCAGGAATGTGAAGTAAACAGCCTCTGTTTGCAGAAATGATGAATGTGTAGGACAAAAGGAGGGATGATAAGAAGGAAACAGTTGTGTTTTTTTATTCCAGACCAGGGCTGGAAATGGGGAATTTGCATGTTGTAAAAGTAAAAATAGGTCTGAAACTTTGCTGGAAAAAAAATTGAGAGGAATGCAGTAATAATAGTTAAGAACCTAAGTGGTATGAAAAGGCATTAATCTTTCCAATTCTGGCACAACTTGCTTTTTACTATTTTATTTTGTCAGAATACATTGCTTTTTCAGTGTTAAAAACCAGAAAAAGGTGAAAATACAAAACTGCCTGAAAATTCAGTATGACTGTCAATGATAAACATATGTTTGCTGTAAGAGCAGCATGCACCTGAATCATCATGTCTAAAATTCAGCTGGATCCTGAGTTTATTGGGGTGTTTGGCCAGTTCTCTCGAGTTGTACATTTTTGGTAATTTGGGTTTAATGGCTCTCTTGGCACCTTTAACCTGCTGCTTTTACATAATGGTGATATAATACTGGCCATGTGTAATTATTACATATGCAAGCCAGTGAGCAACTGTGAATTATACTAGAAGGAGGCTTTCTCTTTAGTCCTGGATTTTGACTTTTACACATTTTTAAAAACCAGATAATAATCCCTGTCTATATGAAGAATTTGAAGTGCAGTAGCTGTTGGTGTCAAGAGGCAGTAACTGTTTTCCTTGCAGTGGTCCAAATCTCTTCTCAGAACGGGCTGGAAACCAGACAGGCTGGGACACAGCAAGTGCTCTGCCAGGAGTTAAGGTAGGTTCCCCCAGGAGCACGTGGGTGTTCCTATAAACAGGTGCCAAGAATCATATCAACTTGCTTCTTCCATGCTGAGAAACTACCTGCTCTGGTTACAGGTTACATTGGCTTTGATGTGTCACTAATTCTGGGGGGAAAAATGAGGAGAGTGGACTGCTGGGCCCTAGCTCTCTGTGTGTTCAGGCTGACGAGCTTTTGCAGCCATCTCTGCAGGATGACCACCAGTATCTGCTGGCCAGGCCAGGAGATCTCTTGGCTGACATATCCATCCCTTGTAAAACATCAGCACCACATCTGTTTGCAGATCAGTCTCTACCTGGATGGCTCTGCAAAAGCTTTGGGCTGAATCTCAAACGAATGCTGTGGTGGCAGAGGGGTGTTGGGAGGTTGGTACCCAGCAAGATGAATCTTTGCTGTCAAGACTGCTATTGTTGTTGATGGAGTTTGGAAGGGTTATCACGAGTTCAGTCTAAAAAGCATGCAATTAAGTCTAAAACTTAGAGTAGCTTCACAGGAGGCATATAAAGGAAAAGCTGTAGTGTATCACTTGGAGTGTGCTTAATCTGTTTCATCAGTTTACCAGTCGAGATGTTCTAGCTGTACTTCTGATTTCCATTTATAATAAGCACTCAATTCTACAGCTGACACACCATCCCTCCCTGTTTTGTTTCCAGACTTTATTGATGTGGCTTCTTTGTGACCTACTTTCACCGCTTTAAGGTTGCTTTTTTCATTCTCTTCCAAAAGGAAGTGCCTTCCATGAGAAATGCTGGAAGCTCACTGGCCAGCATATTTTTAAATACTGGTAGATGAAAACTTGGACCAGCCCTAGTGGCCTTCTGCTTACACCCAGGGTAGATGACGTGGCTGACCCCTGGGTGCTTTCCTTACCAAGTTGTGTTGCTAACCACTTTGAGACCCTGGAGGTGGGCGTTTGGAGAATGAGGGGAGGAAATGCCTGGATTTCCCTGGAAGTCTCATTAGTCACAGGGGTACTGGCCAGCCCTGTGACTCTTAAGGGCATTGCATTGGCCTCTTGTCCTTGCAGTATGTCATGTGCTTTATTGCTTAAGCACTTGCAGAGCTGGAGGAAGCAACATCCCTGTTGTTAGTCCTTTTAGTCATTCTGGGGTGTTCTTCATTTGTGTTGTTCCTTGTGGCTGTCCTTTTTTTTTGTATTTTCCTTGTAGTTTCCACTGGTGGTGATTCAGTTCGAGGCTGAGGTGCATCTCTCTTCAATTAGTGGTGCCTTTGTTTTTTATCTGGGGCAGGAGGTGTGTGTTTACTTCTTTGTGGGGGCACTCAAAAACAGTTAGTGTGATGCAGATGTGCAGTTTTCAGCAGATACCTAACATTTAGCTAAGTCTTATGGGGGAATTAATGCCTCATTGGAGAAAAGTAATTCACTTTGTGTAATTTCACAAAGTGGATGCAGTATTTGTAATCATAATCTCATAAAACTGGCTGCTTTTCCCCCTGCTCTGTTTCACTCGGGTGTCAAGTTGGTATAAACACTGATTACCCGAAAGAAAAATCTACTCCAGTCCTTTTTCTGGAACCTTGGTGGCTTTTTGGTGTCCATCAAAGAGTAGCCAGATCTCTGTGTGTGTGTGTGTGCCACTGTTATAAAACGAGCGTGCTATTAATTTTAACTGCACAGTTTTTGCTTGGAACAGCAATTCAAGCAGTGAGGGAAATTGGCTTTGTGTGTGTGGATGTCAAAGGAATTTTAACAAAGGTGACATTCAGCTCCCGTTAGGGTCTGGAGTTGGGCTTGTCCTCGCTCCTCTGGGGTTGGGTGCACAGTGCCCTTAACCCTCTTAGGAAAACCTTTACCAGAAGGTGAAGGGAGAACTTGAAGAGACATTCACCAGTGCTGCAGCTAGCAAGGTGTTGGAGGAGAAACTTGTTCTTGTAGTCCACTGCTGTCAGTCCCCTCCCCTGCCTCCCCTGTTGCCTCGTGTCTAACTGGCTGTGGCCTTGTGTGCTGGCATAAACATGAGGAGTTGTGCTTGGAAATGGAGTGCTGGAAGAGTCTGGGGGCTAAAAATACAGCTGAAAGTAGCTGCAATGGAGTAGTTTGCCTCAAAGGGCAACTTCTGGCAGTGGGCTGAGCGTTACCAGGGCTCTGAGGTTAAAGGAGCCATGTGTGATTAGGGAGAAAATGCAGAATTCAGCAAGCCTGGGGGTGCCAGCTGCAGCGAGGTGCCAAGCTGAGTGACCCAGTGGTTTTCTGGGTACACCAGCTATTTCTCCATGTTTCCTGCCAGCAGGATGCTGGGTGAAAGCGGAGTGATGCTGTTTTTGTTGGAAGCGAGCTTGGTACAAGGGGCCATGCTAGTCCAGAGGCACTGCATGTGAAAGCTGTTAGTTGTTTTTAGGTTGTTCTTTTTCTCTGGTTGAAATATCCAGCAAAGCAAGTGGAACATCGACATCCATGAGGGATAGCTACTGAGTTTCATACCTTTTTTTTTTATTTAATATTTCCCTTCATCAGCATACAGGAAACAATGAATGCAAATCTATTCCCCAACACGTGCAGATGCATTTGTTGCTTGGAAGCTGAGCTGGGCAGGAGCTCTGAATTATCAGCATCTGATTCCAGAGCTTTGACAATCTGCAATCTCCTTAATATTCTGATGAGCCACCGTGGGTATTATTCCCCTGTGTTTTTTTTTCACTTTTTTATTCTTGAAACTCATTGCAATCTGAATGCTGTTGGTTTAGGATTAAAAGAGATGTTGGCTGGCTCTATGCTTTGCACAATTTTCCTGTGACAGCAGAAAGAGGGAGAGTGGATAGCATGATTCTTTCCTACACAGTAGTACAAATGAAGCCTGAATTAGAAACAACTTTTAAAATTGAAGCATTATCTCCTGTTCATAATTGTGTCTCTCTAATATTATGAGTACCAAGGCATGTAAATTATTCATGCAAGGCAGAAATCCTCAGAATTTTTTCTTAGGGAATCACAGCACTTCCAAGGAAAAAACTTTTTAACTCTAAAGACACTTAGCAACTCTGCTCTGGATTCTCTGGCAAGAGTATTATTCCAGTTACAGCTTATCTTTAGAAATAGCTGCAGATTAATTTTAAAAGACATGTGTCTTTTAAAATGTAGCTTGCTTACCCAGGTGGCAATTAGATTCATCTTAGTGGTAATGTGAATCTAGAGTAGCTCTCCAGCCTAAGGGCTGACCATTCTACTGTCCAGCTGTTTTCCAAATGATTTATTTCATTTTCCCCCATGGTTTCTTTGCCTCACCCCTCAGCTTCACTCTTGCTGCTCGCAGGACTGTGAGGGAAGAACAGCTGCACTTAGCAGCTCCAATAAATGACTTTATTAGAATTAGAATTGTGTCTGCATTACACTAATACCAGAGGTCTTAGTTCATCTTGTGGCCTCTAAAACAGATTGTCATCATTTCCACACTGCCTGCTTACAGCGGGGGAAGTCAGCTCTGACTCAGCCCCTGGATAAATGGGAATACAGGGAACTGAGTGCTGCTGCCAGGCAATTTGTTCAGGCTTTGTCAGTGGCTAGAAATGTCTTTCTCCCCACTTATTGGAACATTGAGCATAACATGCAGGAAGAAGACCTGCTTTGCAACAGCTCAGGAATATGGATGAACTACCTTTCTGTCAAAATGATATAAAAAAGTCCTTAAGCTTGAGGATTTCATGTGGATATTTAGAGGATGGTATAAATGTTATCCTAGGACACAGCAAAGCCAATTCTCCATCTGAAACCTGCAAATTCTTTGGCATTCCTTGCTGACAGAGAGAGAAAATAAAATGAAAAATCTTGCTCTTTTCAGGTATACCAGCAAACAGGCTTGTGAGTAGGGAGTTGCCTTTTATTAGTTGGGAATTAGCTCACATTTCATGTGGCAGGATGGAAATTCCCTGCTGCTTCTCCTGGTTCTTTGAACTTTAGAGCAATGAATGGAATTACACACCAAACACAGCAGTGTTATGTGCAATCCCAGGGAAGTCATGCCTGCAGTGTCCTGGAGATGGAGCAGAGCAAGTCTTAGAGGTTGAAACTCAACCCAAAGGTCCACCTTGTGACTCCAAGGTATGTGTGAAAGGTGTTGAAGACAAGGTGGTGCTTCATGGTGCTTCCTCACCAAGAGGCTGCCTTGCCTGGCAGCAGGATTCCATTTGAAATGCTACCTCTGGCCTTCACTTTGAGGCCTCCCATCTCTGCTGGACCAGTGTCAGCTGCTACTTGCATTTGCCTGGTCTTCAGATTGGAAAGGTCTCTGCAGAGCACTGGAGTATCACCACTGGAGAGCCCCAGTGCCCAAGTGGTGTGACTCCCAAGGGTAGAAGGAAAAAGCATTTCCTATTCTGTGTTTTCTAATTTCTTGTATATTATCTGTAGCTTGTTATTTTTCCAAATTAGTCTCTCTGCTACACCCGCCATGGCTCCTAAGCAAAATTCTATCCCTTTTACAAGTGCAGCCCAGACAGAATATTAACATCATTCTCATTTATTTCGGGAAGAAAGGGCTAAAAAGGGAACAATTTACCTTAGTTGTCTCATCAAACTTGTTTAATGTCAGTACTTGAAGTATTTCACTAGAACATGTCCACCTTTGCTGTCAGTAAGTGGATGTTCCTTGTGGCTGGTAAGCACAAGGTATGAACTTCCATTCATACATCTCTGCCAGAGCTTCTTTGCTCTCACTCAAATACCAGTTGTTTCTTTTGAATAACTTACATAGTGGCAAACAGAATGGGTAGAAAAAAATGGGGTTTGATTTTTCTTTCCTAAGGTGTGCCTCTGTCTTGAAGAAAAGAGAAATTTTTATTTATAAGCCAAATAATGTATTTTCAGATGCACTGTGCAGTTTGGACCTTTTTTTTAAACTGTTCTACTTTTAACTGGAATTCTGTGGGTGAAGTGCTAGAATAAAACCCAGCAGCAGCTTGATGCTGTGCACCCACTTGGATGGTAAAGCAGAAAGAAAAATACCAGGGAAGCTGGGGAAAGGGGCAGCAGCCCTAAAAATGCAAACTCTTCCTAATCCCTCCCTTAATCAATTGTGCTACTGCACTCTCAGGAGTTCACAGGCAGCCTGAAAGCAGAGACCAAAGTTCTTCATGGGAGATTTGACAAATCCACCTGTCAGTGTCACCCAACAACTGATTTATCATCTCTGACAAGTAGAAAATTGCTTTGACTTGTCTGCAGGACAAGTAAAATTTAGTAACAGTGATGGGGTATTTTAAAAATTGTCATGATCATGTAAATCCTGTTATCTCTGTAACCCAACACTAGCAAGTTCTGAACTGCAAAATGACATTAACGGGCTTGAAAAAAAAATTTAAAAAGGTCTCATATTAACAGATAAGGGGACATTTTCCCCCCTCAGTTCATTTTAAAATCCTGCTGCCTTTCAAAGGTTGACACTTCTGTCTTTCAGCCCTATTTCTCTTGTAATAGAATATTGAAGAAGACGTCTTTTAAAGAAAAAACCCGGCATGTAGCTATATCACATCAGAAAATACAAAGGAAGAAAGTCTCCTTAATCTGACAAAGCATCAGTGTTCAGGCTATAAGCTCATTATGAGGCTTGTGTAGTGGGAGCTGATTTTTTCAAATTAATTTCTATGATTACCATAATAAACATTTTAATAATATCCTTTCCTTCCCTCATATCCTCAGCAGCTGAATATTTCAGTAGGTTATCTGGTCTTTCACAACAGCCTTTATCCCAATCAGCCATGCATGATCTGTTTACAAGAACACTTATAGGTATTTCCACTTTAATTTTGTGCTCCAGGTTCTGCTGCTTCAGCAGTTTCTCTCTCTGGATGCTCCCAAAGAACACTCGGGGAGTTTCGAGACTTTTGAATTTCTAATTTTATTTGGTAGTCAATGCAAAGGAGCCACACCATATTCTATTTAAATCTTTCAACTGCCTGGAAAACAATTTGCTGCAGCAGCCATCCAGCACCTCGAAGAGCGAGGCTGGTGCTGCAGTTTGGTTTGGTATGTGCATTATTTGCTGACAATAATAACTAAAGCCTCGTGTTCTGCTGATGCTGTGACTGAAAGGTTGAGGGAATCTAGAAAGTGGGAGTAGGGCACTGTTAAATGGCAGAGATTTATTTGGATTAGGGATCTGTGCAGAGCTGCCTCCAGCACGGGAAGGACATGGATCTGCTGGAGTGAGTCCAGAGGAGGCACCAGGATGATCAGAGGGATGGAGAAGCTCTGCTGGGAGGAAAGGCTGAGGGAGCTGGGATTGTTCAGCCTGGAGAGGGGAAGGCTTAGTGCCCACGAGACAGATGGAGAGAGACTATTTAGAAGAGCTTGGAGTGATAGGACAGGGGGAAATGGGCTCAAAATGAAAGAGAGTAAGTTTAGCTTAGAGATAAGGAATAAATTCTTCCCTGTGAGGGTTGCCCAGAGGAGCAGTGTCTGCTCCATCCCTGGAGGTGTTCAAGGCCAGGCTGGACAGGGCTTGGAGGAACCAGGTCTCGTGGGAAGTGTCCCTGCCCATGGCAAGGGAGTGGAAATGGGTGATCTTCAAAGTCCCTTCCAGCCCAAGCCATTCTATGATTTTATAACTCAAGAGTACTGCCAGCTTCTTGAAGCTGGTGGAGTCTCAGGTTCCTGCACCACATAGGCTTAAGTCTTGCAGCTCAGCATTCTGAGACTGCTTTTCTTCACTCGCAGCTCAGGAGCAGCACCAGAAATGTCAAAAAATATTGTACTGATCTAGGCATGGTCATAACATGCATCCTCTGGGATCCCTCGTTTGCATCCAAGACTTGTCTTCAGTGCTGGCTCGGTTTCCATAACAATCTCATGTTCCGTATGTTGTCCATGATCACTCCAAAGCTTCTGCTTCCTGAGTTTCCTTCCCATCAGTAGCTTTGAATATTTGTCCTCGTGCCTTGAGCATTTGGTCTGTGTCTCTCACTCTCCCAAGCTTGCTGTCAGCAAGTCCAAGAGCTGCAGCACACCAGTTAAGAGATCTGAAAGCCATGTATGGGAAGGCTAGGCAAGCATTTGAAATCAAAAGAAAATCTCCCAGCAAAATAGTGGCATAATCAGCAATTCTAGTGTGTAAAACTGATTTTTCTAACCTGTCCCTTCTCCACCCGTGGTTCCTTCTCACCTCCCACCTTTTGCTTGCCCCTGCTGTTTGGGCTTTGGGGGTGGGACACCTATTTTTAAAGATGCATTAAATGCACTAGCTAAATTTACTGACCTAGGAAAACAGTACAAGAATAATGTAATGATTGTCAAAAGCTCCTATCAAAACCTCTGTAGCAGAAAGAAAGCATGGATGAAATGTGTGACACTTTTGAAGTGATTGCATCTGTTAGTACCGAGGACAGACAGCAAAGTCTAGATATGATTTGATTTTATTCTTTTTCCTTCTTGAAGCTACCTGGTTGCTGGTAAGTGTCAGCATTATTGCTGTCTTGAGGCTTTTCCAGTGACAGCTTATTAAGAAATTGCATACTCTCAGAACCACATTATTTTTAAAATGGGGGGGCTGGGGGATTGTGAGGAAGTAAACAAAGAGGCTTTGGAATTCCAGTGTGATGCAGAGGAACAGGTTCACTGCTGCAGGAAGAAATTGTTTCTAAAAAACTTTTGGAAAAAAGGAGGAAGAAAATAGCAGTGCTTAAGCCCCTGACCTGCTGCACACTTTGACAGTGTTTCAACACCAACATGGATACAAGTAGTAAAGATGGAAGATAGGAGTAAAAGCACCTCTCATGAAGATAGTAAGAGCAGAAAAAACAGGTTTTGCTGTAAGGATGAAATGCTTCTTGCACTTGTATTTTAAGCAATGTTTTGCTCTTTTAAAAGTGTTTGAGGAAGACAGAGATCAAGTGGGAGACATGATAATTACATGAAGCTCGTTTACTTCTGACATGTCATGCCAACCATTAAATCAGGAGATGGGATGAAAGCAGGTTTAGAAGGTTGGTTTGGTAAGCCTGAGCTGCTCTTTGTTTTTCTATTTTAGTTTAGTTGTAATTTTGTCTTGTAAAATCAGTGAAGGCATAAATACATACAAATATTATGGCCTTTTAAACTTGCCATGTTTCTAACAAGTGGTGTAGGAAGCTGCTGCTGCCTGTTGACCCTGTCCCTCTGAACATCAATAACAATATGTTTATTTTTCCCCATCTCAAATGTTAAGCTGTTGATTTCAGTGGTTTTGACCTTCATTTCCTGTTGGAATGAGACATCTCTTTTTTTTTGGTTGGGTTTTTTTTTTTTCCTTTCTCCTTGGATTTGAAGGTTGTTGACCATCAGGAAGCAATAGTTTTTGCTTATTTTAAGCTATGCAACATGTATTCATTCCGTGCCTTTTCTGTCCTTGGTTTCAGCTTGTAATACCTCAGCTTCTTCCTCATTTACTCCAAATACATCCAGAAAAAAAAGGGCTGTCTTTCCTCTTGCAGGCTCTAAGCCTTTAGTAACACTGATATTAATATTACCAGCAGGCTGAAGTTCATAGGGTGATGCTTAGGTGAGAAATAGCGAGTGTGAAGGAATTACTTTGCTATTGTACTCAGAGATTTTTCCCAAGTGGGAGAATAAAACTCCCTGTTAGAAGCTCAGCAAGATGCAATGGGTGGTGTTGGGGTTGGAAGGTACACAATTAGAAAGCAGACTGACAGGGTGGCACAAAGAATGTGCACAGCATCTGCCATGCCCAACATTGTACAGATTCTGTTCACTAAACCTGCTCACTTAAATTTTACCCTAGTTTTACTTGTCCAATTAAACGTTTTAAGTAAGTTCTGGCAGCTGCCTCAGTTAATATACACATGATTGGTTTCTTCATGTCTTCATTTTTGCCCTGCAGCCTTGTTGGTCTGATCCTTCTTTCAGATAGCCTCGTTAAAATACTGGCTCATTAGAAAAATGCCAGGTTTTTAACATCATCTTCCTGTAGCCTCTGTGCATCAATATTTTGTAGCAACAGTGGATGCCAGCTTGCCTTTTTTTCTTTTATATTCTTTGCTTCCCCTTTCCCCCAGTGTATTAAGAGCTGTGGTAGATGAACCAAGAGCAGGGACCCCTGCATTATGTTGGGACTCAAGACTTCAGTGGTGACTTATCTGAAGCCTGGCCTGAGTAATAGCTCTGTCAACATTGGCTGGAGGGGATAAATTTGGCTTCCCTGGTCACAGAGTGCTAGCCTGGCTTTTCTAAAACCTTTGACTCTTTCTTTGCTGGCTCAAAAAAACCCTAACAACTTAAGTAACCTGTGGCCAGCTTGGAGCTGGAGGTACAGTATATTTTAATCATTTCAATCCTGTCTTCTTTTCAACAGTATTTTGAACAGTACTATATGAGATGGAAAGGTTTTAGTTACGCTGTGTCTATTTGGTATCAATTAGATCACAGACACTGTATCACTGTTAACATTCTAAAGAAAGATATTCACATTTAACTTTGAATACATTTTTCCTCTGTTTCTTGAGATCTGAGAGATGGGAGTATTTTCTCTCCTACATTCTTCCTTCTCCCTAAACTCTTACTGTTTCCAGACATTGAGAGACAGGATATGTCAAAAATTTACATCAGGTTTGTTCACAGTGACATTTTTCTTTCTGTGGATGCTGCTTTATAGAACAGCTACCTAGAAATTTGGGTCCCCTCTTTTAGGATGGACCCCTTACCTCCAAACTGTTCTGGCTCACTGACCTTGAATAGTATATTTGTAGAACATTCATCTTCATGAAGCAAATGCAAATCTACCAGATCCCATATTTCCCAGCAAGAGGCTTTTTGTCACTCTAATTCCCTTATCATAAACACAGCAACTTGAGTTGTCCCCGAATCCTGGCCCATCTGTCTCGGATTTACTAGAATAGTATCATGGTTTAAATAACATCGCCTCCATTTGTGGAAGCAAACATTTATTGTTTTATCTGCAGGCAGAATTGATGAATATTAGTGTTTGCAGGGATAGAGGGCATTTTATCATGGACTCATAGCAATATCCCACCTGGCTGCACCTGCTGTTTGAGACAAAGTACAGGGAAAAGTGATTTACAGGTGGACTTCCAGGCCCAGAGGAGAGCCAGCACTGTTCAATCTCTTCAAAGGACATGATTATACATTATTTTTTCCCAATTTCAGCTGTCTGTTGAAATTTTGAGTTTTATTTTTGTGATCAAATGCTTGTCCCAGCTCCTTTTTCTGGCCGGTCTCAAGGATTATTTTTCCCCTGTGCAAAATAAAGAACAGTAATGTGCTGCAGCTTGGGGACACATTTGTTTTTAGTGCTGTCCCATTTGATTAGGCATCCTCAGTGAACCAAACCCACTGCTTTTTTAACCCATCTAGCATGGAGCTGAACTTTGTTTCAGGTCAGAATCCCTAGTATTTATGCTGATTTCACAGACGATGAAACTTTATTTTCCAATTTTACAAGCTGATTTTACAGATACTTGGGGATAAGCATCCTAACATGTAACTAGCATCAGTAAGCATCAAAACTTTCCTGTCTTTTTCCAGTATCTTTTCTGCTGACATTTTTTCTTGTTGCAGTGCTTTTTGCAGTACTTCCATGTCTATTTTATTCCTGGCTTGTAGCAACTGTGAGGAATCTTTTAAATAAGGACAGTTGTTAGTGTGTGTGGGTTTGAGGAGTTACGAATTCACAGCTACTTGAATGTGCAGGAAAAAATAGCCCTTTTTTCCAGCCTTAATGATTTGAGGATTTTGTGGGGAGGGCAAGGAGGCATCAGTTATTTCTATAGTCACTTCATGCTGCTGGATCTCTCTCCAGCCTATGTTGAATCCTCTGGTGGGTTTATGGCTGTAGGTCAGCATTGCAAGGCACTTTATGCACATGCTCTGCTGCGTTGGAAAGCTTCATTAATTAGAGGCTTCTCATTTCTTTCTCGCTATTTCACTGCTCTCACACTTGCCCAGGAGGAGGTGGTTCCCCAAGGATACAGCCCAAGGCACAGCCAGTCCTGCTAGAAGGAAAGGTTCTGCTAACCTGGCTTAGTGCTGGGCAAAGGGTGCTGTGAATTTCCTCCATTCATCGATTTGCCACTCCCAAACAAATGAGTAGTCTGTCCTTGCTGGATCACCTGATTACTAGCCAAAGTTTAGGAATAGAAGGACTAAGTAGTATGTGTGCTGTCAAAGTAGCTTCTAAACATTTGATTATAGGGTTACAGAGAAAATAATATGACAAGAAAACGCAAGTACAATTACACATGAAAACAAGATTCTTCCTGGGCTGTTGTGGGAGCCTGGCAGCACACTCTGCTGCTCCTCACGAGGCTCCATGGCTTTGGGATTTCTTCAGCCTTACAGTTCTCATACTCAAGCCACTGCTGAGTGCAGCCTGCTCCTTTAGCCTAAAATAAAACAGCCTAGTACCTGTGCTCTGCCCAGGCTGGGCTTTGTGAGTCGGGTGTGAGCATTGGGAGCAGGATCGTTTTCCCCTTGCGTGCTCTCAGCTGTGATAAAAACCAGGCTGAGAATATTTTCTTAATTTTTTCCACTCAATTTACGCATTACTCATACATCTGTTGGTTTCTCGCATCATTTTGGGGTCTTCTGTCTGTCTTTGGCTGTTTCTCAGGGTTTGAGATTTTGGTTGTCCACAGACCTTATGTGCTTCTACCTTCTCCTTTCCCTGTGAGCACTGCACTAAGGCCAAGTGTCACACACATGGCAGGTTTGCCATTCCCTGCTTTTTTTTTTTTCCTTTAAGCTACCTTCCTTCCTTTCCCACCACTTCGTTTTAGCATTTTTAGCTGCTGTAATGTTTCTGCTATAATTAGCTCTGAGCATGACTGTTGTTATCTTTCCAGAGTTTAATTTTTAAGAGACAGTCTAGAGGAAGTAATGCTCGCTTGGCTGAAATCCTTTTATTGTTCTGGCCAAATGGCCAGCTTGGTGATCGTAACACCACAGGCTTTCAAAAAAGTTATCTGCTTGTCCTCTTCAGGTCCTCAGTCTGGATAAAGGACTTGATGTGCCATGTGATGTACAACTTAAATATTAGACACAGGCTCTCCCCCCAGTGCATGTGCTGGTTTGTTTTTATTTAGTCTGGATTTGTATAATTTGTCTATCTAGGTCATCAGTGAAAATAAGCTCAGGGTATTATACGCAAAGCAAATCTGATTTTTGACTTCTTCCCTCCTGAAGAAGAGTTCTGTGCAGGGTGTTGATTTTGCAGAGGCTGAGGCTCGAACGTATGGAGGAAAGAATTCTTCCTCGCTTTGAAGCTTGTGCCAATTCAGGCTGAGCTGGTGAGGCTGAGCTGCTGAGGCTGTGCTGCGGCGTTCCCTGGGCTGCCAGAGCCCGTGCCTGCTCCCTCGGAGAGCACACGGATCCCCAGGGACCCTGCTCTGGCTCTTTTGCCTGCAGCTTCCCTTGTGCTGCAGCTCTGCTGTGCTCCTTACTTTGGGCTGCAGTCTGCGGCTTGCGCAGGGTGACTTCTTACCCCATCCACCCTTTTCCTTTTAGCGTTAGAGTGAATTTTGTCTCCGTATTTACCGGTGTGAAATTTAAAAAAATAAATTGAACAGGATACAGGAACAGTAACTTCGACTTCACCTTGCCCCATCTTGCAAACAAATCAGCGGCTATCGTCCTGCCCTTCCCAGAACTGGGTGTGGTGGCTGAAATAAAACATCTCACAAAGAGAACACAGCCCTATTGTTTCAGGGCAGCAGAAAGATGACTTCTGAAGGCTGGAGTGAGGGGTTTGGTAGTTATTTTTACTGTGGGTGTCTTTTTTTGTGGGTTTCATATTTTCAAGTAGGCTATTTGTGCTGGTCTGGCCGCTTTTTCTCCAGTCTCCATTATTTTATTTATTATCTAAATAAAGTAATTTTACAGGGAGCTTTCAGGGCCAATCTCTGTAATTCGAAGCTCGTTTCAAAGTATCTGCTCCAACTTAACTGAAGAATTTCAGTGAGTGGTGGCTTAGCTTTGAAGTGTTCCTCTGCACTGAGGAGGGACTGCACAAAGGCGAACCTCCCTCAGCTGCCCCAATACTTAGCTCAGAGAAACGTCCATATCCCTTTCTCTTCCACCTCCTCGTTGTTTTACATGCTTAAAGCTCATGCTTACATGCTCTCTTGAATTTCATTTTAGTTTTCAAGCTGGGACTTTCCTTACGCATTTTATGAATGCAGGAGTCAGCCTTGCACCTTAAACCCAGACTAGATTTAGTACGTAGCTAGGAGACAGGACAAGAAGGCCTCCTGCAAAACTGGTATAATTTCTCTTGCTGAATAAACCTGTTCTTGTGATCATTTCTTTACTGGCAGCAGTCCCAGAAGGCTTCTGACTGGATGTTCATGCACACCTGTGTCCTGTTTTGTGAGTTGTGCCCACGGATGGGGTCTGAAGTGTCTCTGGTGGAAGTGAAGTGTGTGTGTTCCTCTTGGAGAGGTGCTGGGTACTGAATGGGGTAGCTTCCCAAGGATGGCTGGTGGAAAGCTTGAGAACTGTATTATGAGCAGAAAAGCCTAATGGACTGTAAGAGAGTCCCTGGGATCTTGGGGCGTGAGTCTCCCAAAGAACCCTGGGTGGTGGTGCAGCACAACTGAAGATAAAGGGAAAACCACGTGTAATAAAAGTGTAATTTATGGCTGTGGCTCCTTGTGCCAAGTAACTGTGTGTGGAGACTGTTGTTCTCAGTAAGGTAAGGAGTGGTCTTTGTGTTTATGATATTATTTACTCCAAACGTTCACTGACACTCAGTGTGTTAGAAAGGAAGTGATTTTTAGGGTGGATTTTCCCCCAGAAAGCACAAAGGCAGAAAGAAGCAGGCGCTTCTTCCTTTGCAAGCACCTGCTGCCATGGAGCATTGAGGTGTCTGAGCACAGCCCCAGGTTTGACATTTCAGCAGATCTCTTATTGATGTAAGTTCACACGAACTAACACTTGACAGTGTAGAGAAATATTTTTCTTTCAACTTTTTTTTTCATTTGCAAGCAGCATTGCTCAATTAAAAGTTTTCTCTGTAAGATCTGCTGCTACCCCTCTTATTTCTGATCTTTCAGACATATTCTTGTGTGGCTTTTTCATCTACTCTGTTTTGTGTTGGAGAAAATTTGATAAAAATGGCTGATTAAAAAATGTAGAATTAAAGCTTTACTACAAACCTGATGATAAAAATTTGAGAACATTAATATGTTGTCAGAGCAATCATTTCAGTTTATTTTCTGTGGTGGACTAATGTTTGATCCTTTGGTCAAGTCTGGAAATACAAAATTACAAATTTTAAAAACTTCCTCTCTATTTCAGACTGAAAGCTTAGACTTAGCATAAAATCCAAGTACAGGAGAGCAACATGTGCTAGTCAAATGAGTGAAATGTTTGACGTCCTTCAGCTCTGGTAACAAAAGGACCATAGTCTGTAGAATCCCTGATGCCAGCTGTGTTGAAAGTTGCTGACTTGGCCTGTGGCTGTTCCCTGCTCATACAGAATTACACTTTCACAGACACAATCCGAGCTGTGTGCAGTTTTCTTTTCTTTTTTTTTTTTTAATAAAGAAAAAACAAACATAAGCTCAAATATAAGCAGAGAAGTATGTCAAAGATGCAAAATAAAAACCAGGCAACAAAGCATGTTTATTTACAAGAGTGTCTTTGTGAGTAATTTTGGTTTCTGACTATGGTTTGCCACACCTTCATTTCCTTAGCCCTTTTTCCTTTTGTTCATCTTCAGAAGTACTGCAGCTTTGCCTAATTCCTTGAAGAGACATGTCATAAAATGATAGTATTTCTAAGGAATGCAGCATCCCATCTGACTGTGCAGCCTTCTTTGTGTTTGTTCTTCGACTTCTTGGGCTGTGCTACATGCAAATAATCCTCCTTCTTTAAAGGCCTTTTCCTGAATGCTGCATATAATACAGATGAAAAAAATAAAAATAAAAAAAAGGAGCAGCTTCTGCTCTGTGCTTTCCCCCCTGTTGTAATGGGGAGAGGTGAGTAATGGAGAAGCATTCCCTTTCTTCTCACCACGGTTCAAAAGCCAGAACAATCTGCAACGTGTCTAGGTTGCATGCAGGGCTGCTCTTTGTGAAGATCAGGATCTTGTGCCATGCCAGGGTTGGGATGAGAGCCATGCATGGATTTGATGATGTCTATAGTGGCTACATGCAAAAAGGGGAAACTGTGATATTCTTTAGCAAAGTCAAGAATTTCCCCAAATATTTGCTGTTCCACAGAATCGTGGTCTTTTAATTGTAGGACTATGATAAAATGGAATTAATCTGAAACTGTAGAAAACGTGCACGTATTTTATGTGATTAATTTTGGGAAGCTTGACCTGTGAAAGCAAATACCTATTTTACAGTGTTGTTTACTCAGGAAAGCAGTCAGGAACACGTGTCTCTTTGAAAGATGACTCTTTCGGCTACAGCACAATTTTTGGGGGTGCTCTTGGGATCGGCTTGCTCCGCAAAATGCATTGTGCTCGAGTAGTTGTTCTCCCTCTGTGAAGGAGGAGGGCTGCTAGGGTTGACTGTCAAAGGGCTGTTGGGCTGAATCATTCCCTGACACATCTTCCTTACTTACTTCTAAAGTCAGAATCATTTTCCCGACAATAAAACCCTTAGGAAGTGCAGCGCTGTGATTTTCACTTCGCTAACGCAGCTGGGAAACTCTCTGGTTTAGAGGCAAGCCGAGAATTTCAACTGCTAATCTGCCATATTAAGGCAAATTAGAGTTAACTGATGTGCTTCTAAATGTGGCCTGTGTGAAATGAAGTTCCTCCTAGTGTAATGTGGTGTTTTATTTTTTTTAATAGCACACTTTATTATTCCGTAAGTAGGTAATTCCTCGTTGGTGATAAGCACGCGTCTGCTCTGCCCTTCTGCCGTCGCGGTTCCCCTGCAATAGCACCGTGCCTTTCAAAATGATGGAGTTGTTGCCCCTGGAGGGGCTGTGTTTAGACTCACTGTTAATAGATCAGTGTAATTACCGAGCTCTGACAGAGCTTCTTTAGCTCAGTGCACATTATTGCTTCCCATTTGCTCCGAGAGTCGCAGCACGGCCCTTCATGCTTGGAGAGGAGTTTGTGCCTTTAAAAAATGAAGAAGTCGTTTCGCAGCTCCCAACAGACCTTTCAACAAACATTAGCAAGTTCCGCTTATCCGTGAGATAGTAGGAAAATATTTTCCCGTCTGACTGTGTGTCATGACTTCATTGGCTTGAAATGGCACCTCTTGGACGTGCCTCCCCTGCTGGGATGCTTTGGTGCTCGGAGGGACAGCTCCCACCTGTGTCAGCCATGGAGTTCACCACAGTGAAGGATCTTCACCACGGTGAAGGATCCTAACTTCATGGTGAAGGATCCTAGGTGAAACCACACCTGGCTTTGCAGCAGCTCTGCTCGCCTCACTGCAGGAAATACTGGAAGATAAGGTTTTTTTTCTGAGGCTCCTCTGTTGATTTTAGCTGTGTTTCACCATTATGGTGTGGGATGAATGAGGCCGAGAGAAAGGCTTTGTGGTTTTTATTAGCAACAACTGTGCAAGCAAACTTAATTTGGCATTCCGAAGCCCGCTGGTGGTGTTCCAACTTTACCCCTCAGCTGTTGCTCACTGCATTGCAGAGGCCTCTGTAATCTAGTAATTTCTCATTGTCTCCAGCCCCTGCCATTTATAGGCGGGGACTCAGGTTGCATAGCAGATTAAGTGAATGTTCCCTTTTTAATTTTAATAGAAGCGTTTCCTCCAGTCATAGGGAAAATACACCTGGCACTCACTAGCCAGGGGATATGTGCTTATTAGCTGAGGTGGAAAATACCTGTATGATCTTGTCCCCTATGGTTTCATAGGAAAGAAGCAATAACATGCACTTTGATTATGACACTTCCTATATTTCATCTATTATTCCACTCCCAAAACAACCAGTCTGGCTTTATTATTTCTCCTCTTCCTCCTCTCTCATTTCCTCCTCCTGCAGTTCATGGTATTTCTCATCCTGTCTCTTTTGTCTATGTGCTTCCCTTCCTTACTGCTCCACGTGCAGGAGGGGTGCCATCTTGCTCATTTTTAGGTCAAAATTCTTATCCTTTTAATAGGGGTGTTTTTTAGGATGTTTTTTATCTGCTCTCTTTTTCAGCTTGTAGGAGAATTAGAAAGGGTTGCAGCAGGTGCCCCTTAGAAGCCAAGGGGACAATCTCTACTGTCCGCTCACTCAAATTCCAAGTTTGTACTTTTATACAGGAGAGTAAAAGCACAAGAGGATTTATGGGCATCACTCACCCCACCCCTGCTCCCTTAAAGCTGTCATTTACATAAAACCATTCTGCACAGATTATTTGAGGCTGTTATTGACATGCCAGTGGTGAGTTAATATGTGAAACCATGCCCTGGGGGTCCAGAGTGCCTTTTGCCTTGCACAAAAATGGTATCCCAGGGCTACTTTATGCTGGTGGGGGAGGGCTTTTCTCTTGGGAACTAAATTTTTGTCTGCCTATTGCTGGTACTGTTTGCCATCCAGCAGCCTGTCAAATGGCTGATTTACCCCTCCTCTTAGAAAAGCTTGAGCAACTTTGGCATAACACTCAGCTGACGTTCTGCAGGCGACTGGTGACTCACAGTCCCACTCACGAGAAAGCAAGGAGTGGTTGGGTCAACTCTGCTCCAATAAACAAGGCAACAACTGGTGCTTATGCCTAAAGGTATTCCTCATTTCTGCAGTAAAATTGGCATCTCATAAACGCTGCCCCTGCTTCGTGCTTTTCCACTCTCCAGACAAACATTTGAAGACAAGGAAAGAGAGGAAGGTCGGTGGAGTTTTTCCTGTTGGTAGTCTCTAATAGCAGTTCAAACAAAGCCCAGGACTAGCAGCACAAAGGAGGGAAAATTCACAAAGTACCATTTAGCAACACACCTGGAATCTGGTGTGAAGGTGTGATTTTTGGTTTTTTGGGCTACCACATCTTGTAGCTTTTTTCTTTTCCTCTCATCTACTCTAAAATACAAGGGCCATGAGGAAGAGTTGTGTGAAACAATTGAAAACAACTGCCTTTCTGTTCTGTTAAAGGAAAAGCAATTGCTTCACTGGTGTGCCTGTTCAGACTTCCACACAGCCAAGGTGTAAATCCGTGAGTTATCAAAAGGGGCAGTTTGGATTCCCACGGTGACACGGGGCTGAAATGCTCGTCTGAGGTTTTGTGAGGGAAAGCACGTTCCTTTGCACGTGGATTGCACTGAGCTCTCAGGGTCATTGCAGAGAGCAAATGACAAGATTCTCCTGTGGTTCTGAACTCCTCTGCCCTCCTTACCAAGGAGCTCCCCTTGAGGGATTGAGAGTAGGTTTCTGGCAGCTGTCTGCTGACAGCAGAAGTAGGAGCTCATATGCTGTCACAGCCATTAAGCATGTCTGGCCTGTGGTGGGGGAAAAGGGAGATTCCAGGAGGAGAAAGGCAGAGACCAGCAAATCTCTTCTGCTGTTATCAAGCAGGACCTAAGGAGTTTGGCCTCTAAGATTATAAATTCCTGCTGGTGGAATCACTCCAGGTGGAGGGTGGCTCTGCACTGTCCTCTCCCGCAAGTCCACAGACAGAACAGTTGGCTCTGTTTATTTTGGGCTGGAGTGGTTTGCTAATATTGCTAAAGCAGTATCACCTCTCACTGCCACCAGAATTCTTTCAGAAAAAAAAAATCCCCTCCACTCCAGGACTCAGTAGTCCTTGTTATTGAGGGATGGAAGGTAGAGGAATGCTTTGGTACCGAGGAGTGACCTGGGACAGCTGACAGGGCTGCATGGAGAGTAGGACTCCTCCCTTTTGGAGGGGCCAAGCTTGTTTGGTGGCCATGAACTCTCTCAAGGCTGCAGTTCCCAGCAAAGGTGGCTAGCTAAGGAGGTGAAAGGGCTGGTATACCTCTTACATTTTTAGTACTTAGCGTTAAGACTCAAGGGAGCACTTTAATATTTCAAACACTATTTTAAATAGGTGAGAGGAATTGTTGTCCTGACCTAGAGAAAGGTGGTGAGCTTTTCGTTTGTTTGTTTGTTTTTAAAAGTGGTTATTTTGGTTGGCTGACCCTTCTTGGTAAAGAAACCCTTCAGTTAAAGATTAATATCTGCATCCTTCTCTTATCATATTGGCACCCGCAATAAACCTATTCCAGACATCAAGAATTATCAACAGAGCTGCAATGAATAAATTTGATATCACCAGGGGGTGATTGAGAATGAGGGAAATGGATACCTTTGAGTCTCTTGTACCTTGCAGAGTAGCCAAAGCTGCAATTACTGTCAGTTAACTGTATGTTCTGTTACTTACACAGATAAGATAGCTCACTAACAGAGTAACAGCAGTATTTTGTTATTTTAACTTGGCAGTATCCTACAGTAAAATAGGAAATTTATTAGTATACTAATGAATTATGTACTCTTTCTGTGGTGCACCAGCAAGTAAGCTGTGTGAGGAGACACTTGTTATTCTGTCTTTTTAGCATCTTTTGGCCAGAAATCCTCTAAAACAAGAGGTGCAGGGGAGGCTGAGATCTGATGTGTTTTTCTTTGCACTGGTGCTGACAAGAAGATCATTTCTCTCACCTCCCAGCAGAGCTGGTGGCAAGAACTGGGAACAGTGCTGTGGTAACAGTGATCAGAAGTGAGATGGATGTTCTGCAAACAGCCCTTCCTGGCCGTGCTGAGCACGGGGTTACAGAAATGCACTTGTCTCTTCTGCTCACCCCGGGATTATTTTTCTAGAGAAATGCCATGTGCATTGCCAGCTTTGCTCACACTGAGTGAAGGACTCCAAAGTCCTGTGTGAGGACCCAGGAGAGTGTGTAAAGACTAACCCAGGTGCCTATTTCTTCTGGTTTTGCCCCATTTAATCTGTTGTAGATACCTCATCTTATTTTAGCTTCCCATCCTCAGTGTCCCTGACTTCCCCTTTTTTTCCTTCCCTTTCACCTTTAAAACGTGTGGTTTGATTAGGAAGCTGTAATCTCTTTATAGTTCATTTCATTTAAAAGCACATTAACCTGCAGAATGAGCCAGTGGCTGTTTCTTGTTCAATCTCCAGTGAATTTCCTGTTTGTCTGGATGCTGGGTCATTCACTCAGCAGTTGAGGGTGGCAATTAGGCTGCTGAAAGCTCCTTGTGGCTGAGATGTGCCAGGCTGGCACTCGCTGCTGTGTGTCAGCCACAAAGGCTTTACCCCTTACTGGCAATGGCGTTGTTAGTGCAGTTTTTTATCATCTTTTGGTTTAGATTTCCCATCTTCTGAATTTAGCTGCTTGTTTTTTTTTTTTTTTCCTTTTTTTGGTCTTTTTTCTTTCTTTTTTTTTTTTTTTTTTTCTGTCTGGCTCAGATTGCAGCTCAAAAGCAGGCTTTTAGTGAGCCTTTCCTTGCAGACTGATGCAGAAGATTGAGGATTGTGTCCCAAGGGAGGGAGAGCAGTGGGAGGAGACAGAACAATCTACAAATTCCTCCTTATCAAAACCCTTTGACAGAAATTAAAACTTCACTTGTTTTGGTTTTTTTGAGTGCACTTTAAAATACTGTATGAACTCCAGCAAACTTAATTTGTTCATCAAGAATGTTGTGTAATGCTTGTCACTGTGTAGCTTGTATTTTGGGAGAATTTTTTGCCTTATCCTTGCAGGTTTTGTGTGGAGGTAGAAATGGCAGGAGTGCCTTTCTTGTTCTGCCACCACCTGTAGGTGCTGATAGGACAAGGGAGAATGGCTTCATGCTGAAGGAGGATAGATGAATTTGGGAATTAGGAAGAAATTCTTCCATGTGAGGGTGGGGAGACCCTGGCACAGCTGTGGCTGCCCCTGGATCCCTGGCAGTGTTCAAAGCCAGGTTGGAGAGGCTTGGAGTGACCTGATCTAGTGGAAGGTGTCCCTGCCCATGGCAGGAGGGTGGAATGAGATGAGCTCCAAGGTCCCCTCACACCTAAGGACATGAGACCCCCTCTGCCAGACTCTGCTCACATCCCTCTGTGAAAGGACCTTATCTCCCTGTCCTCTCCCTCTCTTTTTCACTGTGAATTGTGCAAACATGGGTGAGAGAAGCTGTAGGGAGAAGGGGACTTCTTCCAGAGGATGTAGGTTGCTGGGGAAGAAAGGGAGACCTGCCTCAGGGAAGGAGTCAGAGATAAAACAGCTCTTGGAAACCTTGGTGAGGACTGTACCACGTGTTCAGACCTCCACAGCCAAGGTGAAGTTCATTGCTGAGGGGAGGGTGAACCTCAGCCCTGTACTGAGAACTTGCAGAGCTGCTGCTGGGAAGTTTTGATTTTTGCAGAGACTTGGATAAAATAATGAGCTGCATTTTAGAGCATTCACGCTGCAGAAAAGGGTGACTCCACGTTTGTGACTTTGTCACTGTGGTTTTTTTGTCCTGTCAAGGGTTATTAGAGACGTTTGGTTTTGATGTCTTGGCTTCAAGAAGACAATAGGTCATTTTATCAGCACATTTCTGGAAGGGTATGTGGTTCTCCCCATGCCCCCTGCCCTTGCTCTTCTTGGCCCATGAAGCCTGATTGTTCTGTCAGTCACAGCAGTGTTAGTGCTGCCCTGCAGTTACTGATAGTTTTCACTCTGTTCTAAATTTTGCTAAAGCAAAACAGGGACGTGGAATTGCTGTTGGCATTTAAACATAATAAATAAATATACTTCTGCTCCCAGGTAAAAGACTGTCTCTGGAGACAAATTTATAGTGATATCCCATGTAGTGCCAGTGCTCTTTTCCTTGCCTATCTTAAATCCTAGTTAATGTGCAAGGAGAGAGACATGGTATTGGAGAGGCTTAAAACATGGAATTTTTCAATTAGATGGCTTTTTCTAGATTGGACACAATTTGTGGGGATGGGAGGTAGGGAGTTGGTGAATATCTGTAAAGGTAGACTTTAAATAAATAACTTACTGATTTTTTTAATAATACTTTGATCTATGGTTTGTTTGGGGGTTTTTTTGGTTGCATTTTCTTTTTCCAAAGAGAGTCTTTGAATGCAAATACTGTGCAAATACTTTGAGAGTGATCGAAGCTATTAATGCATCACTGATTTCCTCCACTGACTTGTTAGATATTTAATCTCTTCTTTTTAACAAGTGTGTATTTTTCTCATTCAAAAGCAGCCTCCCACTGTCCCTTGCACAGTGAGAAGCATCTCCTGCTGGCTTTCTGTCACTTTGCCAGCCTTGAGACTTGGCTTCCAAGGGCCACTGAGCACTTTGGACTTATCCTGCCTTTCTGCTGGGGCTGGAGGAGTTGGGGAGCAGATTCACCCAGAGCACAGCCATCCAAGCCAATCTGTCCTGCCTGAACAGCTCAGGCTATGATTCTGTGGTTTGGTTGGCAGGAGCAATCTGAAACCAATCTCAGCGGTGCCTTGGATACTCCCTGTGTGCTTTCTTCTGTCCCTCCTTTTGCTTAGGCTGCTTGTAAGAATGTTTTGTTAAATGGTCACTGGTGATGAGGGTTTTTAATGGCAACAGCTGCTGTACAAAATTGCTGAACTGCATCTGTTTCACCGAGTTCTGTGAAACTCTGCTTCTAAGAATACATTTCACTTAACCCCCAAAACCCCATAAAAATGAGGGATGATCAGCTCTGCCCAGGGACTGTATTTTTGCAGTTCTGAAGCAACTTGTTGAGCTGCATGCCTGAGAAACAAAGTGATTTGACTCACTGCTTATATTTAGTATCATTACCTACTGCATCAGGTTCCGTTTTCTTCCGAGCATTAATGTTTTTGCTCAGGAAGGTTAACAGGGAAAACGCCCAGCAGAAGGCATTTTTGTGCTTATCAGAGGGCAAATGCATGGAAAACATCAGGTCACTGTGCTGGGTGTCAACTTGTTGGGGTTTTTTTTTTCCTTCATTTTGTAGAGTGCAGAAGGAGCAGTATTTAAGGGTGGGGAGAGGATGTCCTTCCTTTTTTGTAAAGCCTGTAAAATTTGAGGAGCTGGTGGATCCTTAGTACAAGTGTGAGCTGAAATCAGAACATGCTCTTTGTCATGGTCCAGAATCATGTGTCGTAAATATCTGAGATCCCAACCTTAAATTGTACCTTGTGGCTCTACCTACCCAGGGCGATAATTTTTCTGGGTTTGAGTATATTTATAACTGAAACAAAAATTCTAATTGCTGTTTTTATATGTAATATTAAAAATATGTCTGGTCTTATGTTTCCCTTTGGAACAAAGGGGAGATGCACAGGTTTAAAATGCTGCTGGTGAAGTCTAACATTTAAATCTTTGAAGATTGTTTGAAAGCCTGGGCTCAGCTCAGGAAATCTCATGATTCCTTGTGTTTGTGGAGCCAGGTGAGGAGCTGGAATGGACTTTTCACCAGTGAAGAGTGAAATGTTCTGTTCAGGTTGGTGTGTAACAGGTGCATGCATGCCCCAAACACTGGGGAGGTGGTGTTGAAAGTGGAAGAGTTGGAGCACAGCTTTGCTGCTCTGAAGGCTGTATGCTGCTCTCCATTCCCCTCATTGCCATCTCTGGTGTTAGTGTTGGTCTATCCCAGAAAAGCTCTCCAAGGGGTTAACTGGCCAAACTCATCTTTCTGTGTGACCTTAAATGGATCACACATTCAAGACCATTTTTCTTCCCCTTATGGGGTGTGAGAAGCTGCAGAGCTGCTCTTGCATTTTCCTTTCTGAAGCACGAAGGGCTTTGATTCCTCAGAGTGCTGCTGCTGGGAGCAGCAACATTTCTTCTCCTTTGCTCCCAAGCAGTCTCATCCTGGGGCTTGTTACTTTTACCCCATGGAACCCTTCCATAACCAGGCTGAGGAGCTTCTGCTGCCTCATGTAGTCTCTGTGGACATTGGTGCAAATCTGAAGTGTCCTGCAGTGTCTCCTGAGATTCCCTGTGATAATCACATCACCCTGCCAAGGAACCCTGTTAATATTCATGTGGTCATTGTTTTGGTACTTGGCGTTAATGTGAAGCCTTCTTTGGCTGATGGGTATTAAAGGAATTATTTGTGTTTTGTACTGTAGCTGTGATTTCATTCCACCTGAATTAAATTCTGAATGTCTTTGGTAGATGTGCACATAAAAATGTGTATTAAGGCAGTTAGCATGTTGGACTGCACCAGCCTGTCCCTCATGAGGAGGATGGGGACCTGTTGGTGCAAGTCCAGAGAAGGGCCATGAACAAAACCTGGAGAAGAAAAGGCTGGAGCACCTTTCTCTCCTATGAAGAAAGGCTGGCAGAGTTGGGGTTCTTCAGCCTGGAGTAGAGAAGGCTCTAGGGTGACCTTAAAGCACCTTCTGACACCCAAAATGGCTACAAGAGAGCTGCAAGGGAATTTTGGCAAGGGCATGCAGTGACAGGGCAAGGAGGAATGGCTTCATGCTGCCAGAGGGCAGGGTGAAATGGGATGTTGGAAGAAATTCTGTCCTGTGAGGGTGGGCAGGCCCTGGCACAGGGTGCCCAGAGAAGCTGTGGCTGCCCCTGGATCCCTGGAAGTGTCCAAGGCCAGGTTGGAGCAACCTGGGATAGTGGAAGGTGTTCCTGGCCATGGCAGAGGGTTGGAATGAGAGGATCCTTGTGACCCAACCCCGCTTGAGTGAAGTGGAACAAACACAGAGGGATAATTTCTCAGTCCAATTCTTATGTGCTAGCAAGATTTTCCCAGTGAAATGGAAATGAAGGTTTGAAACTGTGTGCAGTTCTACCATAATGAAGTGTTGCTTTTCAGGCCTGGATGGTGGAATGAGGAGAAGGAGCCCTTTGGCTGGGCTTTCACATGGCTTACCCTGTGCTCACCCACCTCTCTTCATCTGACTTCTCTTACGTGGAGGGTTGTTGTGAAACTTCTCCACTTACCTGGAAAGAGTCTTGTGAATTTTGATTTTGAGAGCAGTGCTGTTTCTTTATTGATTCTAACCCCTTGACCTCACAGTTAACCTTAAGGGATATCAGCAATTTAATTGTGCTTTACTTAGATAAGAATCTAATTTCTTGAAAGACAAGGTGAAAAGAGATGGGGAGAAGAATCTGATGTTGCCTTATTAAGAGAGTAAGAAAGAATGGGGGTCTTTCAGTAGCCAGCTTTGCAAATTGGTAATAAAAAGGGTGTTTAAATAGTTGCAGATCTCTCAGTGTTTTATTTTAGATGTTAAAAAGGCCTTTTTATGAGATAAGTGGTCTTTGAGAGAAAGATAAATAAAAAGCATGGCTGAAAAGGCATTGTTTGAAAGAGCTGCCAGCCTGGCACTTCTCTTCATCTTGGGGCTAAGGATGGCCCAGCTCCTGCTTTTCTCCTCACTCAGCCTTTTGTCCCAGCCACAGTGGGGCTTGGTTTGAGAAACCACACAGAGGTCAGGCCCTATCTCACCAGTGTTACCAGCAAAGACAGTGCCTGCTGAAGGCTCCAGACCTTCCATAACTCTGGTGTGCTTTCAGAGACAGGAAGAGTCTCCAGCGCTGCAAAGCCACGTGCAACTCACCCTTTCCCACCCCCAGGAGGATGGGGGCAGTCCACCTTTGGAGTGGTGTTTTCCCAGCACTGGATTACTGTGAGCAGAAGGGCTGCTGTGTCTGTGTCCCAGGCAGGGTGAGAATGGTCACTGCTTGGCTGACCCTTGGGGATGGACCAAGACTGCCCTGTCCATCCTCCCTCTTCTCTCCTTCCAAGGATGCTGGGATGGCAGCAGACATGCAGGTTTGGAGAGCTGCTGCTGGAGAGAGCAAAGGGACAGAGTCTGTGTGTGTCTCTCCCTTCACACAGCAGGTAGGACTCGCTCCAGAGCCACCCAGCTCTGCAGCAGGGTGTCTGTGAGCACAGCGCTGGGCACAAGTGGCTGCTGCTGTCTCTCTCATGGGCTCTGCTTGCCCTTGCTCATCCTGCCTGCCAGGTGCATGGACCTGCTGGGGAGCCAGTGGAGTTGTCAAAGAAATCATCATTTTCCTTTGGAGCGTTTTGGGTCAGTAGAGCTTGGCCTGCCTGCTCTCTTCTCCATCAACAGAGCTTTTGTCACCAGCAGTTAGAGCCCTCTGGATCTGTGCAGAAGGGTTTGGTGCATGCTGCTGCTGTGCTGTTTGCTCAGAGGTGGAGCTGCCATGAGGTAAATGCCACAAAATAGTGGGGAAAGCCACTGGAAACCGAAGGAGCCCGAGGCTTTGTGTGGTGAGGTGGAGATCTCCCAGAACACAAGCAGGCTGTGTGTGAAACGCTGCTGGGGAGGACGTGTTTGACCCCTGCCACATCCCTGTACACACACACTCATTTCTGCTGGGCTGACCTTGTTCCTGGAGAGCTGGGGGTGCATTGTGGGGCAGGCTGGCAGCCAAAGCCCTGTGCTCTGACCTGCACACAAGCTTGGCATCCCTCCTCCACTCTTCCACTGCTCCTGCGCTGCCAGGTGCAGCAGCTGTGGCTGCTGGTACCTCTTCTGGGGCTTGTTTCTGCATCTGCCTCCCCCTTCTTTGCCTTGTGTCCCTGGAGTGACTGGAACACTTTCCATGCACGCTTTTTGACCAGGCACTTGGAATGCTTATAGGACGTTTCGTCCTGGAAATCCAGGAGACCTCTCCAGAGGAGGAAGCAGCGTCTCCTGTTTGTCTTGAGCTACCCTGTCACAACAATGGCTTCAGAATCTGCCTAATTTAAAAGCTAGTTTTAATCTGATGGGAAGATGTTTGTGTATTTAAAATAGTTATTCCTTGCTGGAGCCACTCCCTTCTTTTGTCCTTCACTGCTGGACTTTTCGGCTTCACTTAGCTAATATGCAGTGCTTGTTTACGGCCGAGACACTGGAGCATGAAGAAGGAAGTGGCTCCGTTCAACACCGAGTCAGTCCCAGGCTTCCTGTGCGTGTGCATGCACATGTGTGTGTGTGTGAGTGTGTGAGTGCAGCCCTGCTCCTCCAGTCCCTCCGCAGCCTCTGCAGGAAAAGCCACGGCGCTGGCAGGGACAAGATGCAGGTGTCTTTTTTCACCTCTTCCACCTGGTTTGGGCCTGAGCAGGTTTAGGCAGCACGGGTAAAAATTCCAGTATGGCAAGCCTGATGAGGAAGATGCTGATGCAGGCAAAGACATGGAGTGGTGAGTACCTGATGGGAGAGATAACTGCTGGGAAGGGGTTAGTGCCTGGGAGGAGAAATGTGGCAGCGAGCAGAGAGCTGTTGGGTATTGCTGTTGTTCCCACCTTTTGTCTCCAGTGTGAGATGGCAACCTGAAAATGCCAGAACCTTTGTCAGTGGAGAAGATGGCTATCCAGATGAGTGTGTGTTTGAAGTCTGTGCCTTAGCCTGCTCTGGGATTCCTGCCTTAGCTTGGCTCTGTAGTTGCAGCAGTCTGTCTAATTGGGAAGTTTTGGAGGGAGTGGGGACCGTGCAGGAGACAGGCATCTCAGGAGCATTTAAATTGCTGTGTCAGTTGTGACTGCACCAAAAGGTGAGGTTGAGAAGAAACCAAAGCTGGTGAGCTGTAGGAGAAACTATTTTATTGCTTTGTTCCTATTCTTTTGATTTGGTGGCAGGTATCTGTCTGGATTTCAGTAAGGTGCTCTCGTGTTGCGTGGTTACAGAAATTGTCATCAGCAGTGTCGGGTATTTTGGGTTTTAAAATATTCCAGTAGCAGCACCAGCCTGTGCCTGGGGTTTTTCATTTAAATTTATGGTGTTTATCCAGCTCTTAATTGTGCAAATTAGTATAATTATGGAGCGTGATTATGTGCATACCCGGTGCTGTTTTTAAGAGGCTGTCTCAAATGTCAGGAATTGATTTTATTAGCCTTGTGTCTTTCTGGTGCAAGCACCTTTCTTCGTGCTGCTGTTCTGCAAAGCAGACATATCAAACTGCCTCAGCAGGAAACAATTTCTGCAGTGCCATGTCTGAGGGAAGGACTCTTTAATAGGGCAGAAGGCTCTTCAGTGGCTCTGACTAATTAGGACTGATTAGGTGAGTTATCAAAGGCTGAAACAGCCCTCCCGAAGCAGGACAACTTCTTTGCTCCAGGCTGGGATAAGGATAGGAGGACACAACCTGAGCCACATGTGAAGTTGATCTGAGTGGCAATTTTACCAACATGTGAGTTTTAATGAGAAGTTGTTCTTGGAAATGAGGACTTTTGTGTGAGTTATTGGCTGCTGCCCATCTCTCTCTCCCAGGGCTGCAGCTGAGAGTGGAGGGGGCACTTCAGGCACAAGCACTTTTCTTGTGTAGAAGTTACAGGCTGGACGTGCCAGGTATTGTGTTGCCCTTTGCTGGGAAGGAGGCCTTGTTGCTGTTCCCTTCTAGCTCAAACTTACTGGTCTCTTCTCAGTCAGGACTCCTCAGAATCCATGAATTCCTGCCTTTAGGAAAAGCAGAGGTATAACTTGAAACAGAGTACTCTCCTTGATTGCTTTGTGACAGATGTGGTGTGACAAATACAGGAAACTGTAGAGGAGATCTCCTTGATCTCTCTATAAATAGCTTGGGCCTTTGGGCAAATTAACCACTCTTTACAGAAAGAAGCTGAATGAAAATAAATGTCATAGGCTCATGGAATGAGTTTGGTTGGGAGGGACCTTAAAGATCAGCTCATTCCAACCTCCCTATCATGGGCAGGGACACCTTCCACTATGCCAGGGTGCTCCAAGTCCCCTCCAACCTGACCCTGAACACTTCTGGGGGTGGGGCAGCCACAGCTTCGGGGCCTCCCCACCTTCACAGGGCAGAATTCCTTCCCAATACCCCATCTATCCCTGCCCTCTGGCAGTGGGAAGCCATTCCCCCTTGTCCTGTCACTGCATGCCCTTGTCAAAAGTCCCTGTCCAGGTCTCTTCTAGGCCCCTTTTACTTGCTGCAGGGATAAGGAGAATGGGATTATTCTAGCTGAAATTTCACTTAAAGAAAATGTCAGTCTGAGAATTAACAGAGAGGGGCTTTTTTATAGGCAAGTCTAGCAGATATTAAGTGATAAGAGCACACATCTACCTTGTGTACATTTCTTCTGAGAAGTTTTAGTCCATCAGTGTTCGAAAGCACAATTCTTTGTTGAGGGAGACATAGCCAATAGGGCAACATGAAATAGCCTTGGCTTTGATGACTTTCAGCATGATTTCAGAAGCCCTGGAGAGCTGTGTTATTTTGTTTTTTTCCCTTAAATCTCATTATTTACACTGTGGGGAGATGGGTTAAATGGGTTGTTGTAAATGCCTGCAGGATGTTAGGAAGTTGAGGATGCTGGGAGAATGGGGTGAAGGGAATGTGATCCTGGAACAAGTGTACTCACTGAAAAAGCACTTGGACAGGGTGTGCAAATACAGGCACCCCTTCTGGCCCAGGGAAAGCCTGTGCTTGAAGCCAGCCTGGTTTCTGCATTTTGGGGGGTTGGGTGCTGAGACCTCAGTTCTGTAACCCCAGCCTGCTGCCCAGGACTCCACACTAGTCCATGGATAAAAGGAGCACAGTTAGCAGTCAGATGGAAAAAGAAATGGCACAGGAAGGAAACATTATAAAGAAGCACAAAGGACACTTACAGTATTTATTTTCCAGTGTTTTTGGGATGGAGAGCAGCAAAAATACAGATCTCCACCTTAGTCTGTGTTGTCACATGTAATTTTGGCAGAAGAAGTCTGCTGCAAAAGAGCCTGATTTTGTCTTTATTGAGTAGAGTCTTTGATGACCATTCTTCTTTATTTAACACTTCTCACATCATTAAAAAAATAATATTTTCTTCCATTTGTAATTGCTAGGGAGAGATTTACTTGAAGGAGATCTGAAAGTCACCATAAGTCTGTGTGGTCCAAATTTATGCATTTGATTAGCCACCACCAACTTACAGCAGCTTTCAGAGATTTCAGGATTAATGAACTACATGAACATCAGACTTTAAAAGGGACTTCTAAGTGATGACTTTTGTATAAGAACAGATGTGGTCAGATACTGTTTCAGCAGGATTTATATCCCACATACTTTGGGATAGTGGGTTTTTTAATGACCCCTATAGAGTGTAATACTTTAATACAATGAAATATTTTCATTGACTCCTATTAATGTATAAATATGTTTAAGGCTGGTTATGCCAGAGAACTTGTGAGCACTTCATGAACTGGTGGTGAAACTGAGCATCCTAAGGTTTTGATCTTTATTTAAAACAAAAGGGTTGTAAAATGTCATGGTCAAAGTCGGCAAGTGGCATTTTGCCAGCCTAACAAATGCTGCTGGATTTCTCTCTCCTCTCCTGAGATCTCTGCTAATTTTAAATACTCTTTAATTTGCCTCTCCGCTGGTGTACAACTGCAGAGAAAATGCAAACAGTTTTTTGGATTGGGGATAAACTGAAATAAGCTCGAGCCATGCCCTACCTGAAGAGACATTTAAGTCAACTGAAATGGGTTTTTCTTGAACACTGTATGTCTTATAAAATGTAAAAGTACAAACTGGATGGAAAACTCAACCTGTTAGAGAACAGCAAAGTGACAAAAATGTAATGAGAAGGACTCAGCTAAGCTTTCTTTGCTTTCTACCTGTGACACCCTTTATTTCAGCTGCACCCCCACAGAGGATGCTGCCATAGCACCTGGGGGTTCTGCAGGCTGGCAGTGGATGCAAGAAGCTGTTAAATGAACTTTCAGCTTGTCACATCACAGCTCTCAAACAGCAGAAGAGCAGTGGCCTGAATGGTTGTACCATCTTTACACTGCTGTCTGTTGGCAGTAAACAGTGGTGACAACAGGGATCTCAGGTGATTGTTTTTAGGCATCAGGAATATCTTCTGTCTGAGGGTGCTGAGGATGAGACATCAGGGACCTCTACCTTTATATAGAGCAGGGTGGCAGTGATGCCAGGATGATATTTTGCCTTTTCTTTTATACCCCTCTTACACACCCTTTTATATAGTTTGATGCATTCTCAGTGCTTTTAGCCCCACACTTGTAACTCCCCAAGGCTGAGAACTCAGCTCAGCCCCACGGCACCGTTAAACCAGGAGAGCAAACATCCTGGGAGCCCCAGACACCAAGGGCCTCTCCAGAACACATTTGGGAACCTCAGCCAGGCCCAGCCAGGGGGAAGGTTCCTCACAACGAGGGCTTCACTCCAGCCTCTCACTGGGGGATCTTTGATGGATGTGTTAATTAGCAAGGCCTAGAATTGTGTGCATTTTGGGGCATTCCACCTGGACCAAGTGCTGCACCCAAGGATCCTTAAACAAATACTGAAATAAAAACCCCTTTTCCCCATAAACCATGTTTTGGCTTTAATTTTAAGACCAGGGAAAGGCAACAGTAGCCCCTGAGCTGTCATATCAGGACCCATGGCCAAGGGAGTTTCAGTATGGATTTAATCCCCTGAGTGCATTGACATTTCTGCTGCCTGTTCAAGTGAACATGTTACAGAACATATTTACCAAGGGCAGCATCTCCTTTAAGGACACTCCTGCAGCACAGGTGTCAGAAATATTCTAAATCTGTTTTGCATTTAGCAGTGCTGCATTCTTCTGTCATGGAGCCATCAGAATCCTGTCTGCAGAAAGGCTTTTAATATTCTTTAAAAAGCAAACCAACAAAACAAGAAAGAAAAAAAGCTGTTTAAAAATAACATGGTATTACCTTGTATATTCATTGTACTTATGAACCTCCTAGCCAGGCACAGAACGTTGTGTGCTATTTCCTCTGCAGACAGATAATTGCAGGAGGGAGAGGAAATCGAGCCACAAAAAGTAAAAAAATTTAGTAAGTTCCTATTTCTGTTTGCTGGGAACTTAATATCTCTTTTAAATTTTTTTTTTTTTAAATAACAAAAACATTTTATCCTCTCAAAAGCAAAGTTGGATTAGTAATAAATCACTCTGTCAATAAATTGTATTGCCTCTGAAGGTACCTTATATTAAAAATAACCTTTTTCCTGTTCTTGTATCTCTGTATCTCCTCTTCTGTGAGGGACTGCAAGGAAGCTGCTTGTATTGTTCCAGTCACTTTCCTTGTGGAGGTAAATCTGCATCTCTTTCTGGCATGACAAAACACTAATTATTGCTGCTGGTGTAAACACTGGAAGTATTTGGGTTCACTTGTCAGTGTATTCTGTTATTATTGTGATTAAATTTGTAATCCTGAGGGTTGTTACCAGATAACAGTAAGAGAATTAGTTTTGAAAATGAGGTTTCCAGTTTCAGTTTTAGGAGGGCCTGAGAGGAGATAACAAATTAGGTGATAGCTTAGGTAGTAGGAAGAGTGAATTTAAACTGAGTTTTGTGAATACTGGAAGTACCTCCGGGGCTGAAAGTTATAATTAGGCTAGCCAGAAAAAATACAAACATTAATTTCCTGCTTGTGTCTGTAGATTTTAAAGTTTTAAAAGTCCCTGTGTGAAACTTGCCATGGCCAGGTACTATCTGGGGCAATCAGAGGCAGCAGCCAGCTCTTCTTTGAGCTAAGTTCAGCTTTTGCCCGAGTGAGGGCTTTAAATAACTATCCTTGCTAAATTGCAGCTTTCTCCCTGTCAGGTTTGCAGAGCTCCACATCAGCTGTGAGATGTGTATGGCAAGGCAACAGCAGCATTAGACCTGTGTGTGTCAGAAGCTGCTGCTCTGCAATCTCTCTGCTGCTTCCTTACTCCTTCTGGGAACTCTGGAGTTAATTGAGATAATGAACACATGTTTCTTCCTTCTCTTCCCTTGCCCTTCCTCCCTCTGGCTTGTTTCCCCTCCTATTTCTGCCTCTAAGTTTCTGAGCTTTAAATGCACATTTATTCACACTTTAGTGAGATGTTGTGTTGTGTGTCACTGTTCTCTTTTGTGTTGCTGCATGAATTCTGCCTAATTTAACCCTGTAAATTAGTGTAGTTTGTGGTGATTGGATTCAGTTATTTTACAAGGAACCCTTGTATTTAATAATAGGAAGAGAATGTGAAAGCAGTGATTTCCCTTTCCCCCTGCCTTCTTCTGGCTGTGGTGGGATTACCCAGAAATTGGCATCTTCTGGTTCATTCAGAAGTTCCCTTAATATCTATGTAGTACAAAATTTAGAGATCTTAATGATAAAAGAGATGCAGCTTCTATTTTAATATTCTCTCACTGCCAGCTTTAAAAGGAGAAAATGTAAGCTGGGTTTGGAATAGATTTTTTTTTTTGCATTATTGAATGTATTGAACTCCGATTCATGTGATTAGTTATGATTATAAGAAGGACTTTCAAAAATAGACTGAAAGCAGAGGTGCAGGTGGATGAACTCTCCAGTGCAGTGATCAATCCCTGTAAATGGGAATGGAATGGATGTGGACTATTCAGCTGTGGAACAGGAAAGCTGGTGTGATTTAATCCATTTATTGGCTGTGTTTGATAGTTGTTGCATGGAAAGAGTAACTGAAAGAAGCCAGTAGGGTAGAAGAATGAAGGACAGAAATACACCCAACTTTCTTCCTAGGGAATGTGACAAAGATTCTGAATAAGAAATTGATGTGCAATTGTCTCTGCATAAATCATGCACTATTTCTGGGAAACTTTTTGCAGACTTCAAATTGCACTGCAGACTGATGAGTTAACAAAGCCAGTTGAAGAGGTGCCTTTGCTTACAGGTTCCTTTGGTTCCTTTCACTTGAAGCTGTGAAATTATAAAACCACAAGCATCAAAGTGAAAGGTTTCAAACAGCTCAGAGCAACAGAGTGCTCCTACAAGGTCAGCTCACAGCCAGAGCTCGTGTGGGGTACAACAGCCCAGTGGGAGCAATGGGTTTTGGATTTCCTGGCCTTTGCCTGTACTTCTGACATGCAGTAAATGTTGAGTTGATTCTCTCTGGACCTCACAGACTTTAATTATCCTCCTTCTGTCAAGATGACCATTGCAGCTTTGCAAAGTCAGTCTCTGCATATCTGCATTTCCACCCAAACCACTAAGAAATGCTAAATTGGGTGTACGCTCTGCCCTTTAAATGTGGTTTAGTGGTTTGGCAGGAAATGTGAATTTTTATTCACTTGATAACAAAACCTGTTTAATTCAGGCACAATGAAAGTTTGCAAAGTGGTTGGGATTTGAGGGGAAAGTGTTGGGAGATCTCAGCCCCTGTCTTGTGAGTGCACAGTGACTCATGGTGTTGACTCTGGGAACAGAGCATTCCACTTCTCAGCTGCTTGGAGAACATATCTGGGGATGATGGGGAGCAAAGAAAAAAAAAGGAAACTAGAGAAAGAAGAGCTCACGCCTTCTGTGCATCAGAAATACAGCCTGCATCTAATCTTGAGTGATCCAGAAAGGAAAGACTTGAAATGCAGACTCAAAAGAGAGCTTGTTAAGATAACTCTTTGTATCTAAAGACTATAAGGGTTATTTTACATATCAACAACTAATTTAAGTGTAAAAGCAACTGTGTATTTGCTGTAGGACAGTAAATATCTGTAGCATTACCAGCTCTTCTCGAGCACTTTGGTATCAGTGATTTCTTGCTGATCTGTGAGAATCTGCATCCAAAAGTTAGATGGGACATGCATCACTTCCCATGGTGACACTGCTGTGCCTGGTAGGTGAATTGATCATAGAATCCCAGGAGGTTTGGGTTGGAAGGACCTTAAAGCTCATCTTGTTCCAACACCCCTGCCATGGGCAGGGACACCTTCTCCTAGCCCAAGTGCTCCCACCCCCATCCAGCCTGGCCTTGGGCACTGCCAGGGATCCAGGGGCACCCACAGCTTCTCTGGGCACCCTGTGCCAGGGCCTGCCCACCCTCACAGGGAGCAATTCCTTCCCAATATCCCATCTTAAACCTACTCTCTTTGTGAATATAACTTCAGCGAAGTTTCATATGATACAAGCTGAGACCTGAGACTTCTTTCTAGTTTAGTAATTAAATATTCAAAACCTCTTAATTGAAACGGTTCTCTCAGTGGTCCCAGACTGTCTTGCCCACTTTCTGTTCTGGCTCCTGTGTTCCTCTGGTGTGAGAACTTCAGAAGTATGTTTGACAGGCTAGGTAAATGCATTAACAGATGTGCTGAAAAATCCCCCAAACCAAACCACAATTTATTAAACTCTCAAGGTGATTTGTTAAGGCTTATCTTGAGGATTGGCTTTTCGTATTTAATTGAAGCAAATTATATTCCTTGAGGGGTTTGTATTTTAAGGAGATAAACTCAGATTTACCCCTCCTTTTTTTTTTTTTTTTTTGTCTTCTTCTACAGCTTATTCCAGAGTAATAATCAGCTTTCTTCTGTCAGTTTTCTAGACAGTCAAGAAGGTAAAAGAAGGATTTGATATGCTTGACAGCTTTTCAGACAGGAAGAACTTGATTTTGTTTTGGTTTCAGCTGTCCCTAAATGTGTGTTTGTACAGGGAGGTGAGTTTTGGCCCCTGTTGCTGGACGTCATGCCAGCTGCATGATGGTAAAACCACAGCAGCTTCTCGTGGGTCTCAAAATTGTGTGTCAATCCCAAGCAGCAGCACCTTTGAGTCTAAAGCAGTTTGTGCCTGCCACTCTGGTTGGAGTGCAGGAGGGCACAGCTGCTCCAAAGCCAGAGCCCAAGGCTTGGGTTGGAAAGGAGATTTTTGTGTGTGTTCCATCACCTTTCCTGCCTGTCCCTGCCTGGTGTGAGCAGAAGAAGCACTGGGTCCCTGTGTCCCCTCCTTTCCCCTACATCAGGGTTGCAAGTGGGGAGAGAGTTGTTCTGAGCTTTGGGATCTTTTCCTTTCATCCTTCCTTCCTCTTTAACCATCTCTACCCCAAAACTCTTCTGGCTGCTGATGGTCACAGAAGAGACTATTTTGCAGGAGGTTTGGCTAGTTAATCTTTGGTCCAGAGGTGAGAAGTGTAGGAGGAGCTTTAGTGACGTGGGTTTTCATAGTTAAAAAAACCCCTGGATGCATTAGTATGGAATAGAAGTAAATAGAATAACTCAAATTTTGCACAGGGTTGACTTACAGAGCTTTTTTTGTATTTGTAGCATTCCTGATGTTGGCATTGTCCTGCTCTGTCCTTGCTTGCTGTGAAGCGAGGAGGGAAGGGGAAGTGAGGACCTTGTGTTCATTTAATGAGGTGGTGTTGGGAATGCCAAATTCTGAGGATTTCCTGACCTTTCTTGTTTTTCTGGAAAGAAGAAAACAAAACTTTAATAAGACAAAAAATAAAATCCTTGTCTGTCTGCCTGCCTCTTCCCTTGCCACTCCCCACCACTTCTGCCTTGAGCAGTGCCAGCCTGGGGTGGGATGTTTCCAGGCTCCTTTTTGAAGATATTTATAAACAAGTTGAGGTCCATATGTTGTTTTTTTTTTCTTCTTTTTTTCCCAAATGATTTCTTTACTGTAAGTCATTGTATTTCTGTGTAATTGATCTATGTGTGGCAACTTGCATCTAGGGAAGTCACAAATGGGCTGGGCCTGTGCTGTGCAAACACGGGGAAAGGAAATAAAAAAAATAGTTTGACAATAACCCTAATAATGACAGCTGGAGAGAGCAACTTGTTAAAAAAATACAAGTTAAAACAAACTTGCTTTGAAACAATAGGAATAAATGGGATGCATTTACAGACTAAAATAGAGCAGGGAATAGAGGGCACAGATTTCTCTCCTCTAGCCTCAGACTGCCCAGTGAAATTTGGCTTATAAATATCCATAGATCAAGGAGGGCAAAGACACTTTAAGATGTGAGTATTTTTAGCAAGAAGGAAAAGCGTTTTGGCGGTGTTCCTTCCCATATGTTGTGGTTCTAAATCCCAACATCTCGGTGTGCTTCACAACTGATCAGGGTTTCAGGTTCGGTGCCCTCAGGACGTAGATTTTGTTTCCAAACACGAAAGGGGGAAATCTCCTTGTTTTTTACATGCTTTGGGGGAGAAGAGAGGGAATACCTGGCTGGATGTGTGCTGCAGGCAGGAATATCTGTGGGCAGACAGGAGCCCCAGCAGGGCAGGGGGAGCCAAGGCCCTGCCGTGTCCCACGTAAGGAGATTAGGTTTAAGACTGCAGCCTGGACTTAGCAAAAATTAGAAAGGATAATGCTGCATTAATTCACACGGGTCTAACTTCTGTAGCACAGTGACAAAACAAAATTAGTAATAGTCTAAAAATATAACCCTGAATAGAAGAACTTTCTCCTCCTCCTTTTGCCCTGTGCTCCCTCCTCCCTTCATTTCCTGCTTGGGCACCCGAAGTTGGAAACTTAGAGTGGGTTTTGAATGCCTTCATTTGAAAAAAATTTTAATTTTTCTTTTTTTTTTTGAAAAGCCTGTTTCTGTAGCAGTGACTCAGTCCCGCAGTGCCTATCTGCCTTGTGTCAGGCCTGGGGCTGTCTGGGGAGGGGGGAAGCAGAGTGTGCACATACCCAAAGTGTGAGACAAGCTTTGAAATTGCACCAAGTGCACTCGGAGCATCAAATGTGCCGGATCATGCTGCGATTCCAGTAACAGCCAGAGCCCTCCTGGCTCCCAGTGGGAACAGAGGCCAAGCTGCACATTCATTTGGATAATTAGGTAAACAGTAAATAGGAGGAGAAGGCCTCTTCTACTCAAAACTCCATTGGTTTTTCTTTTTTTTTCCTAAAAGTCTATATTTAGATTTGGCAGCCAGGTTTATCACAGCGATTGGTGTGTTGTTTAAACAAGGTCACTGATGTGAGTGTGTGTTTATCTCCCTTAACCAGACTGCTTATTTCTAGTAGAAATACCCCCAAAAATATTATGCAGAGCTCTTGAAAATTTGTGTGCTCCGAGCACATGGTCGTTATTAGACAATAGATGCAATTATTCATGTTCGGTTTTGCAGCTCGAAGTCCCGAGGGATTTGTACATAAAACTGTGGAGATTTGATTACATCCTGATTTTATGTCTCACTGGTATATGAGTGTTTCGTATGTGTAAAAACCTTTTTATAAGGCAGAGATTATAACAAGTTCCTAAGTGAAGCCAGACGGGTGCTGTCCTGTCTGCTGGAATTGGAATACACACGCTCATTAATTTAGTCTAACTCTGGTGGTTGCTTGTGTCTTTATAAAACCCAGAGTGCCTTTGTGTTTTATATTTAGAGCAAATATTCTGGACTTGTTGGCAGATTGGCTTGAGACTTCAAGGTACAATTTCAGAGTCAGACTTTATTGTTCACAGCAGTTCCATGCTGCTTGGTGAGGATGGAGTGTGGTTTACTAACAGTGCTAGTGTGGTTAAGGTAAAAATAGCAAATATCAGCTCATTTTCCCTTTTGCCAATGAAGTGAGAAAACAAAACAAAACAAAAAAGCATTTCAGAAATGTCAATTTGAGAGAATTCTGCTTTATGCAAGAGCATGCAGATCTGGGGGGTTTGTTTCCTTTTTTTTTCATACTTATGTTAAACCTTTTGGTTAACATTTTTTGCAGTGAAAAAAATTGAGAATATATGTTTTTTTAAGGAGCTTGCTGAACAGTGGCTGCCTACTGGAAGTACTGCTTGCACAGGCTTAAAAACGGGACTGTGCCCCATTTGGGAAGGATTGACCTCAGAGAGAGGCAGTTCTGATCATCTGATGTTCACACCTAATGAAACAAACCCAGTCCTTTTGGAACTTGGAACAGAAGTGATCTCTGGTACCATAATGACGAATGAAAAGACACAAAAGAGGTGAAGTGCTTGTGCATGGCTTGCTGGAGGACAGGGCTCCCCGTGCAGCTGACACCCACAGCAGTGCTCGGGGTGGCTGTGGTGCCTGGGGTGCAATGACTTGTGCTTCGTGCAAACCTTTTTTCACAACATCCCCTTCTTCGTTTTGTCCTGTAGTGAGGAATTGTGTGCACGTGTCACAAATTAGTTCCTTAAGTAGCCTCTGAAAGAGAAATGATCTTCTCTCTCTTCCTCCCTCCTTCCTCTCCCTTCAAAGGTTCAAATTATTGTGTCTTTCCCTTTTGGGGGGAGACTCTGTATGTTTGGATTCCCAGGGCAGACAGGTTCATCTCTTGGTGGTTGTGCGAGACATCTCTCGATATATCAAAAGCCACATCCTACACTGGACATATTTAATCATTCTTTAAGCTGCAAGCACACAGAGGTTTGGTCAAAGAGGGTGTGCTCCTTTCTGTCCCCAAGCCTTGTGCTGTTTGGGTGCCCTCAGGTCACCTTGGCATCCCTTGGCTCTGCAGCCATCTCCCGCAGGCCTGGCGCCAGGCTGGCAGAAGGAACATCTTCATTTCAGAGCTTCATCACCGGCCCTGACGTGGGCCTTCTGCACTGATTCCAGGCTGTTCCTGACAGGCAACCTGTGGAGAGAAAACTCTGCTGCTTAGAAGCTCTTTTCCCTTTTAAAAAATGCTCTTTTTTCTCTCCTGCATCTCTTTTTTTCCTTCTCTTTTGGGTGTTTCTTTTACTACTTTCTCTATGTAGTAGTGCTACAACACCTGGAATTTTATGCAGACCCTTTTCCCATGCTACTCCTAAGTGTTTTAATTACAGACTTTTGGCATTTTGAGATACCAGGATGTTTCATCTTTCCAGAGTTTATTTCTCTATTTAGATAAAGGTTTAATCTTAAACTCCAGATGTCACTGATTTGTTGTCAGTTGTCACACTTTAATTTGCTGATACTAACACAACATCCTGATGGGGCTGCAAGGTGGGTGTTAGGATAGTTCTCACCCATGTCAAGGAATTTCCCTACCTAAATTCAGAGCCTAAAATAATTCTGTGTGATTCTTCCTTGTGTTCTGTTGTATGCCCAGCTCTCAGTGCCCATGCCCATGGCTAATGCTTTAATGCTGTCTAAGGACATAGCTTGGTGCTGCACCTGGCAGCTTTGGGCTCATGCTTGGATTGGATCTGAAAGGTTGTCACAGCAGACAGAGCACTTCTATTACTGGTGCTGTTTAGACAATCAATGCAAGAATTTAATTCTGCTCGTTGCTGAAGTTCTTTAATAAATGCAAGAATTTAATTCTGCTCGTTGCTGAAGTTCTTTACTTGCATACACTGTAAGAGTACTCTCCCCAGTGATTTTGAAGATTGTTGTCAATTAGCTGGTGGTTCTCTTTTGCTGCTGGTTGGCTTTACAGTGGGATTTCCAGTGGTTGAGAAACTTTTAAAATAGATTTACATTTTAAAGCTTGTTTTCAAAGCTAGTCTCGTGTGAAGGAGTTGTTGGTATAAAGGGAGTTTAATCACTCTAAAGAAGGATAAAATAATAAAATAAATAATTTATAAATAAAATAAAGAGGGATAAAATAACAGTTACAGCAACTAATTAAAAAAATAAACAGCATGAAATTATAAACCCAGCTCCTAACATCCTTGGTGGAGAGTTGGTAGGTGTTATTTTTGCACTGTCTGCAGTGAGGATAAGTTCCTTTATAGTTACATAAAAATAAAGGCTGGAAAGTTCAAATAAATGCACCTGCTGTTTGGGCATAGTTACCAAGACCATTTTTAGGATGTTTATCCATTAAGTTGAGTTACCAAAATCATTTTTGGGATGTTTATCCATTAAGTTGAGTTACCAAGACCATTTTGGGGATGTTTACCCATTAAGTTGCCTATATAGTATAACTGTGTTTCCTCTCTTAGTAGTTTAAGCTGCAGTTGCTTTGATGAACACAGGGATCACATCTAGCAATAAAACTCTATTTTGCTGGTAAAACCCTTGCTTTAAGATTGCAGCAGCAATGATTTTTTTTTCCCCCACTCTCTCCACAAAAATCCCAAACGCTTCAGTTGGGAATGAAGAGGGACAATGGGAAGTTAGTTCTGCCTGCTGAAAAACAAGGGTGGTAAAAACTGAAATGAGCAGCTCATGTGTGATATTTGTGGTGGTACAAAGCCCAACCTGTAATCCTGAAGAAACAGATGTCAGATGGGGCAGAAGTGCTTTTTTCTCTATGTAGTCAGGGTTTACATATTTATATAAACATATTGATTTCTTTGTAGTGATGCCAGAATGGTTTTTTGCTTTTTCTTTTATACCCCTCTTACATACCCTTTTATATAGTTTGATGCATTCTCAGTGCTTTTAGCCCCACACTTGTACCTCCCCAAGGCTGAGAACTCAGCTCAGCCCCACGGCACCGTTAAACCAGGAGAGCAAACATCCTGGGAGCCCCAGACACCAAGGGCCTCTCCAGAACACATTTTGTAAACTAAAATAAGCCCATCCAAAGAAAAAGCTCCTCAGAACAAGGGCTTCACTCCAGCCTCTCATTGGGGAATCTTTAATAAATATGCTAATTTTGCAGAACCTATAATTGTGTGTATTTTGGTGTAACAGCATACATGCATTTTCAGGGCATTCCACCTGGACAAAGTGCTACACCCAAAAATCCTGAAATAAATACCAAAGTGAAAACTCCTTTTCCCCATAAACCATGTTTTGGTTTTAATTTTAAGACCAGGAAAAGGCCACAGTAGAGTTGCAGGAGCTGACAGTGAAGCAGGTCAGTGCAGCTGTCCTTCCCCAGGAGCTCAGGTTGTGTGGCTGCAGAAGGTTTCCTCTCCACCAGAGCTCCCTGTGTGTGGCAAGGGCTTCACAGCCCAGCACTGAGGCCACGGAGGAGCCAGACCTGCAGGGGCAGCTGTGCCAGGCCCAGGGCTTGCCTTCCTCACAGAAATCCCTGAATGTCAGGGGGTACAAAGTGAGGGATGAGATTTTGCTGTTGGAGTCTTCTTTATCATCTATATGTAAGCATCAGTCTCATTTAGTGAGCGTCCCTTACAGAAAAATCACCAGACATCTCTCTACCACGACAGATAGAACTGTCTGGACTAATAGAGAAGTGACACATGTATTGTTTTAACTTATTGACCAGTCATCTTAACCTTATTCTACTGCAATGCAGCAATTCGTAGCCAATGTCTTAACTTACATGTTTTTACATATTTTTTACTTCTACTTATTTTTTACTAACTTTTAACTTAAAAAATCGCGCTTCCATTTCTGTTTTTTAAACTCTTTACTATCTTACTCAATATGATTCCTTACTTACTTAAAACACCTTTTACTTTAACTTACAAAACTACAAATCTGTGATTCTTTACTTCTTATCCGTGTATACATCTTGTTTCACCAATCCAAACTCTTCCCAGGGCCTCAGGTTAAACCCTGAGATTCTGAGGAGGTTTCTAGATTCTGTGGAGGTTTCTTCTTTCCGATTCCCAGCACCTAAATCTCCCCAGATGTCTGAGGTGAGTGCCACCCCTGGCTGCACACAGGTCATTTTGCTGTCAGGCCTTTCCCTGCTGCGGAGCAGTTGCCAGAATGTTTACCTCCAGGCCATGCATTTATTTATTTCCTTGCACCGGTGCATGCTGCTAAACCCTTGGCTGGCTGGCGTGGCTCGCAGCTGTGTGTGGGCTCAGCCTCTGCGTGTGCCTGGCTGCCTCCTAAATGTGAGTTTTTATGGCCCTTGAAACTTGGCACGAGCTGTGTTTGGTCGTCAACAACAACAACAAAAGATTGCTAGTGAAATTAAAACCTGGCATCGCCGTCCTCCAGGTTTATTCGCCATGTAGTGAAATGGGATTTTCTTGCTAACGTTTCCTGGCATCCATCCAAAGCCCAGCATCTCATAAATTTATATTATCTCTCTCTGCTCTGCTCAGTTGACAGGGCTGCAGCAGCTCCTCATGCAGATCACAGGGGCAGCAGGGAAGAATGAAACCAGGAGACTTTCACGTGGGGAGTTTGTATCAGCAGAGAAATTGTAGCGGTTTTGCCAGGGAATTAGAGGGCAGGAATCACAGAACCGCTGGAAGGGAGCATGGAGGGACATCTGCTCCCACCTTCCTGCTCAAGCAGGGTCATCCCAGAGCACAGAGCAGAGGATTGCATCCAGACAGCTCTGGGAAATCTCCAGTGGGGTGATGCCTAGGTTTTAACTTTTATATTTTTCCAACCCTGCCCTGGCCAGTGTCACTCTGCAGTTCCCTGGAGCTCATTCAGTGCTGTTCTCTCATGCTCACACACACACAACAAAGCCTCTCCAGCTCTCCAAGGACACCCAGACCCTCCTAGGCCCAACAACTGCAAACCACAATCTTGGGGACAGGGGGGCAAGCTTGGGCAAATTCCATCCTTGCCTGGCTTCTGTTTGGGGAATTGATGCTGAGATCCAAGTGGGAAGAACTCGGGAGCTGTCCTTGTCCATGTTGGGATGCACTGAGGCAGGAGCCTCTGGAGCCCAGAGTGTACCTCTGAAGGCGTTTCCAATCAATCCCTCCTTGATTCCTTTATTCCTGTCTAGTCTTTGTTTCTAGGGAGCCATTTAAGGCATCAGGGGGAGACCCCACAACCTCTCTGGACAATCTCTCCCAGTGTGTGGTCACTGCACAGTAAAGAAGTTCTTCTTCATGTTCAGGTAGAAATTCCTGTGCATCTTGAAGAGTTTTCAGTACCTGGCTTCAGAAACTAGGCCGTGGCAAAAGCAAAGCCGAGCCAGGCTGCCCTGCTGCAGCGACAGGTTGGGCTTGGAATCGTGGGGCAGGGACAGCAGGTACAGCCTGCCTTGGCACTGAAATGTAGGTGAGAGAAGTGAGGTGCTCCGTGGCATTTAGATGCTCTGCTATCACTATTTACCTTGCTCAGAGGCACTTCAGTCTCAGCATAGTGATAGTGGAAATAGCTTGTCTTGATTTATCTGGGACAGGTGAGCTTGCAGCGTGGTCACTGCTGAGCTCTGCCAGCTCCAGGCCTGTGAGAGGCACACGTGGCAGCTTTGCTCGCAGGAGCTCTGGTCTGGGCTCAGTGAGGGATCTCTGGCTTCCAGCCATGCCAGCTCCAAGCCTTGCTCTTGGAGTCACCCTAATCCCAAATGCAACAATTTCTGAGGTGGTGTTTCACTCGTCCTCTGCGTAGCTTCTAAACGTTAATTAACGTTAATTAACTAAATGTTAAGAGGTCAAGTAAGTCAGGTGCACTGGTCTGAGCTGAGGAAAAGTCATATCCACCTGCAGGAAATGTTGCAGGGGGAAACAGATGTGTCTCGGTGATAGGAGATGGGAAGGGGATGTTAGGTCATTAATTACTTAGCCTTGCGTAAACAAAACTTAATATTTTGAAAAGTCTCTAATTTAAAGGGAAGGAAAAAATCTTTCATCTTCTGTGCTACTTAACTACATGTCAAGTTGGGTCAATTGGAAAACTTCTGTGTTCATTTCTGCTTTATATATTGATTACTCCTCCATGAACTGTTCCAATGCACTGAGCATCAGGCTAGTTTGAAGTGGGAAAAGAGCTGAGGGAAGCTGGGCTGCTAAATCTGGGATCCCTGACCCTCTGTATTCCTTCTGGTTTCTCTGGGGAGGGTACAGGGTGCAATTTGATTCCCTTTTTGACAGGTTAAAGCTCATTTGATGTCTGGTTGTTGGGGACTTGAGCTGGGATCTTCTCAGAAGTGGTATTTGCTTTGCCTGCTGATTTTCTCAATTAAAAGAGAGGACTTGGTTCAAAACCCAAGTGTGGTGAATAAACGTTCAGGGTTTATCAGGAATGTTGGTGGTTGTGTGTGGCATTTTGGTTTTGTTTTTTTTTTTCTTTAATAAGTCTCTTCTTCCCCTTTTTCCCTCCATTTCTTGGTAAAAAACTTTAAAAATGAGAAGCTGGTAAGTTTGTTTGGTCCAAAACTTACATAAAATGGAGCAGTTTGGTCATGGGAGAGTGCAGCTCATCATTTTTTACCATATAAGCTATGAACTCAAGTTTTACACATTATAGTGCCTTTACTCAAGCACAGACAGCTTTCAGAGAGCGAGCAAGCATTAAACATTAATTTGTAACATCAGAGCCAGGTTCTCCTTCTTCCAGCTGCTTGGCAATGATGCATTTGGGGCTTTCTGTGGTATTGCTTTTTGACTTTTTTAATTGGCTGGTAGTTTTTATTAAACAACAGCACGCTCAGAGAAATTGCTGAAGCTCTGTGCAGTGGAGCTGGGTGGTTTTTCTGGAGAGCTGAATGGTGGAGAGTGAATTTCCCACTCAGGAGGCCCTTGCCAAAGATTTATCTTCATATGCTCCGTGCAAATGTAAGGCTGCTTGTGTATATTTTCTGTGAAATGTTGTAGAGTTGAGAATGATTGTTTTCCCAATACAATCTTAAAGATGAAATACAGTTACATTCCAACGTGGCAAATCTGCATTTTGTGCATAAATTACGTCGATATCTAGGAGTAGTGAAATACATGCTGTTAAACATGTCAAATGTGATGATTAAGTGACTGGATTGTTAGGAAGAAAATAGTAATTTTCTGAAAAGCTAAATGAATGATTTGGCACAATGAACTGCAAACACTACCAAAAAAACCCCAAACCTCTGAGGAAGATTTGCTAGTGGAGGATCACGTTTGTAGGCAGTTGGTATTAAAAACAAGAGTGAAAATATTTGAGATTTTCTCAGCTTAATTGACAAACTCATTTCTTCCCCTGACATTATTTTACCTGCTGACAGCTGCGTGGGTGGCTCAGCAGGGCTGGGGATCTCACATCACTAGCACAGTGGCAGTCACTGCTGTAAGCTCATTTCTTTGTGTTACTGAGACTCTGTAAACACTTCCCAGGATAAACTGCTGCTCTGGAAGGACTGGGCTGGAGCCTGAGTAACTGGACTGCAGATCAAGGAGAGAATTCGGCCTCCTGAATAACTTGCCCACATGTTCTATGGACACAAGAAATGCTGGAGCCACTTGAGACCAGTTTTAACTCAGTGGCATTGGATTAGTGTAGCCAAAGAGGCTTTTGGACATCATTGTTGCCACTGATGATGTGTATAAGGAAGAGAGAGATCAGTTTGACTCGAAGCCCGGGCTAAAATGTCTGAGTTAGCTATTTAAAAGAATCTCCTTATGGGTAGACTAAGCAAACTTGTGTATCAGTGGTTTTATGTTAGTAAACATGTAAACCTTGTCTGCCTTTTTAGAAGCACTTTGAGAAAGACCCTTTTACCCTCTGTAGAGTACACTATGAAACCTCAGCCAGGCCAAGGGTAGCTTTTCTTTGATCACGATGTGTGCTCATCTAAGCAGTGGTAACATGAAATAAAAAAGTGAAATCAGAAGTATAAAAAAAGCAAAAAGCCTTCTCAATGTTATTCAAACTTAAACTAAACTGTGACTTTGATGTTCTTGGGCTTCACGTAGAGTGCTTATTGAAGCCTTTCTCTGTATTGTTAGGTCTGTACAGAGCTGTGGTCCAACCCCTGGCCACACCAATAAAAATAGTGTTGAGTAGCAGTTAACCCATAACTGGTTTTGCACGTTGCTGCGTGCTGTAACTTGAGACGTGGCTAATCTTTCTGTGTGTTCCCTGGCTGAAAGGGGTGGTCTGTGGGAGCCACTGATCAATGTAAGGCCAGCTGCATTGGGAAGGGGTTGGAGGGATCTCTCTGTACAGTCAGGCAGTGAAAAAGGAGGGGAGAATCCCGGTGATCATCTCTGTCCTCATGCAGAGAGCAGGGTCTTGCCTAAAGTTCCGTCCTGCCTTGGTGCAGCTGGGCTCACGTTATCCCAGCTGAGTCCCACCTCAGGGGTACCAAGTGCTCCGACAGGGCAGGTATGTGCTCTCTGAGGGCTCCAAGAGCAGGGTCTGTGTGGGTGCCCAGCCTGGCAGAGACCAGCAGGAGTTACAAAGCACACTAGAGCTCTGCACGGTCTGCCCGTGTTTCCTGTCCTCTCCTGCCCCTCTGCGCTCCCAGCCCAAAAGGAGATGCCAGCGTGTTAGTGGAAACTTGTGCAAGCACAGCTCGCAGAGCTGACCAGAAACCTACCTCACCTTCTCAGCTTTCCCTGCTGATTATGGCTTGTGCTGCTGGAGCGAACCACATCGTCCTCCGTTGGATTTATTCATCCTTGCTCCTGAGGTTCCATGAAGCCTGCTTTACCAGACTGCCTCCTGCAAGGCATCTGCCAAAGCACTGCTGCCACACTAGCAGCGAAGGGCTCAACAGGGAGAGGGAGGACCCACAGCTGGAATGGGTGGGAGACTCAGTAACAGCAGACCCAGCTAAAGCTGGGGTTCCCAATGCTGCTGGGTTTGCCTCAGTCTTGAAAACACAGACTCCAGGGCCTCAGGGGAGAACAGCTACCAGCAATAGATGAGAGTCAAGTCAGGAGTTACTTCAAAATCCCATCTGAGTCCGTGGGGCCAGATGGGCTGCAGCCAAAGGCGATCAGCAACCCCTGGGATCGAGAAGCAGAAGACAAAAGCCAGCTAACTTTTCCTGGTGGAGTCTGTGTCTTGTTTTCATGGGAATACCACTATCACTGTGCTCACTGCTCCTTGTGCTACCTTGAGTTTTCCTTGCTCTGGATGGAAATTGTAGCAGAGCTGTGTCATTAGGTGCATGTTGTCATTCCAGACTTGTGCTCTGAGCCACATGACATTGACAAAGCACGAGAGGCAGCGTCACTGTTTGATGCAGAATTTGCATTGCAGTATCTGAGCTGTTTCTGGGGTTATTTGTTGTGACTTCTTAAACGTGGTCACTTTCAGATAGTTGCTTCTGTTGTTTTTAATGGAAAAGTCTAACTTGTTACTGAATAAAGAAGTTATTTTTTTATTTGATGGAGGTTTTAGGGTAACACCCTCTCTGTTCTAGAGAGCAGTGATACCCTTTCCCATATATACACATAAGTAAGGAAGTTTTTGCATCTGCAGCTGTCAGGAATGTACTTTGGCTGATGAATGCAGCCTAGCTTAAAGGCGAGATCTCATAGTGGGTCAGTTAAGCTTTATTGGTCTGCCAGAGCAGATTATCATTTTATTTAACCAGAGAAGCAATTTTCATTGTTACTTTATTGCCAAGGGTCTGTCAGCGTTTCCATGATAAACCCCCTATTTTCAAGGATTTGAGTAGACTTGAGATTTAAGTGTTCTGGTCTAAAACTTGGCAAGCATGTTCTTAGTTCACCAGTGGATATTTTCTTTATGAGATTTTAAATCAGTCAGCTGTTTCTTAAATTGTAGCGAAGGCAAGAGGGTTTTTTCCTCTTGGTTAAACAGATAGGACTATTTTTTCCATCTCATTTATTGCAACTAGATTCATTAAAAATAATCCCCTATTCTGTTGTTTAAAAAGGGAAGAAAGGGGGAGGAGAAAAAGGAATATCTTCCTGCTGCCCTGTTCTGTTTGCCATGCCTCAAACCCTTCCCTTTGGCCTGTGTTTGGTGAAGTCCCACCCACCCTCTCGGTCCCTTCTCTCCTCCTCTTTACTTATTTCCCCTCAGTGTATTTACACTCTCACTCTGTTGAGTTGCAGGGTTTGTTCTCCTTGCTCCATTCCTCCTCTTTGCTTTCCTGTCTCGAGCTTCCAGCAGTGGATTCTGATGAATGTGCCTGTATTACCTTTCTCCAACAGGCAGCTCTGATGCACTCTTAAGTGCTACAACATACCTGTAATAAATAGAAGCTTTATACTTAACTACAGGTAGTAAAATACTTTGCTGCTTAACTGAAGAACCTGTGCATGACTCTTAGCTGAGTACTGCAACTTCTCTGAGAGCAAAGAACTCTGTCTCTAGAGCAAAGTACTTTCGCATTCCTTTTTTTTAAATTTTTTTAACCAAATCTTTTAATGTAGACTGAAAAAAGTGAAGTGTGATTGGCACAGAGCAGCAGTGTGGGTTTTCATGGCTGGGCTCTTTTAGTCATTTCCTGAGAGCTTGGTGCAGAGATGTGACAGCCCAGGAAGCGACGGCAGGCTCAGCAGCGTGCTGTTAGAAGTCGGTGTGCTACAGGTGAGGGCAGGTCCTTCTCGTGGACATGTAGGACATGTGGACATCCTGGTTCTGGGATTGGTGCTTAAGGTCTTCAGGAAGAACCTCTGCTGTTTTGCAACTCACAGCCATGAACGAAGTAACTGGGGATGTAGAATGGTGAGTGAGGAACTATGGCTACGTGACTACTAAGCAACAAGGAATGTAAGCGAAACGCCGGAATCCAAAGGGAGGAAGATGAGTGCTTTTAAAAAGCATCATAGCCTCTCTCCCAGGACCTTCAGAAGATCTTTGTCAGAACAGGATGCTGGCACAGCTGCCCTGAAGGACTACCTTTGGCACCACCGAACGAAAAGCAAGAAGTTGAATAAACAGTTGAGTTTTGACTCAGAGAAATCTCTCGGAGCGTACAGGTGGCAGACACATCCTTGGCTTCCCTGGAGGGTAAGCAAAAGGGAGGGCTCCTCCAGCTCGAAGGGGGAATGCAATGACCCAAGTCTTTCCAGAAGTTCTGCCAGCGTGGATGCTACCAGCGCTGACGATCTCCACGCAGACCCACCCGAGGCACTCTCCCCGACCAGGAGCAGGCCACTGCGGGCTCCCTTCAGGCGCTCTCTGTCGGAGCCCGTGGCACCCAGCGGGAGCAGCAGTGCCAGGCCCTTCCTGCCAGCCGTGCGCTCGCTGGACGCCCCAGGGCAGGGAGACTTCATCCGCGGCATTTTCTCCTCTCTCTCGAGTGGCTTTTCAAAGATACTGAGTCGAAAAGGGGACCCTGCCAGTGTAACTGAAGGGAGGACAGAGGACAATCAAATTGTTTTGGGTACAGGTAATGAACTCACTTCTGTTTTTGTCCCACTTCTGTTTGTGTAACAGGTGAGTGCAGTGAGACATGGGATGGTTGCTTAAACTGTTTTGTAACTTGCCTTCATTGACGTGATGTTGGTGATGCTCTGGTGTTCCATCTTAATTTTTAAAAAGCAGCTGAAAAAAAAAGGCTCTTTTCCTGATAGGGAAGTGGCATGAGATGTTTTGGTGTGTGCTTTAAGACTTGGAGGTCCATTTAAACAAGCATCACTGGGCGGTAGCAGTAGCATTTCCTTCTTGAGTGCACCCTGTGTGTGGTGTATGGGGTCCTGCAGGCACAGGATCCTCTGTGGTGTTGCGCTGCCCTGATTGCCACATCCAGCCTGCTCCTGTCAAGGAAGCACTAGGGAGAGAGAGAAGTTAGGCTGCCTTTTAAACAGAGCTCCAGACAGTGGAATGGATCTAGTTCCTCATACCAGATTCTCCATTTCGTAATCAAGCAGCTGAATTGGTGTCTGCTCTCTGGTGGATGCCAAGGACAGCCGTGTTGCAAGGGTTTAGCCAGCTGGGACTCAGGTCAGCAAGATGCCAGTCTGAGATTTCATTTCAATCTACCCTGCTGATAACAACACTCTTAAGGCAGGGTGGGAAAAAAGAGGTGGGGGAAAGGGGATAAACTTGCCTTTTTTCTCAGGCTTTTCTGAAACTTTCTAGTGGGCTACCCAGCTTGAACTCTGTAAATGATGATGCCTGGAAAAAAACCCACAAAGTCTAAATTTGTAATAAAACCAAAAATTAACTTTCCTTCTCACCAAAACCTCAGCACCTTTCCAGAGTCCTCCAGATTATCATATTAAAAACCTGACAACATCTGGATACAGTTGAGGCTGCTGGACAAGTCATCAGTATTCAAAAAAATTCAGTAGTAGTAGTGAAAGAAGAATATACTATGTCTGCAGGGGTGTTCAGTCTTTCAGTCCTAGTGGAATGTGCCTGGCAGGCTCGTGTTTGCTATTGGAAGCTGTCACATTGCTTTAAAACAAAAACAAATGACCAAAAAGAAGAAATAACTAAGAAGGACTATACCTGTTCAAGCCCATTTATTTACAGTCACAGGTTCATTTCTCCAAGACCTTTCTCAATAAATTGTGTGGAACACGTGGGGGGAAAGAGAAAGTAACAGAACCATTTTTTTTCTTTTTCTTTTCTGTTGAAGTCTTCTCGTTAAGGAGTTGGTTGGGTTTTTTCCTTCTGTATTTATTCAGATTAGGAACAAAGGTTTCTACTGCAGGCTCTCAGTGTTGTTGAGACCTTCTGGGAAGGTATTCTGTGTGATATGAGCATATTGGAGCAAAATCCCCCAGTATATGAAGGGCAGAGCATCCTTCTTTCCTCTGTTCTGGTGCTCTCTGATACCAATTGGTTCTCTCATAATTCATAAGCACTGCCAGTGGCTGTGCTATTGGGATGCTTTGCTTTCAGTAGTGTGTAAAGTAAACAAAGGAAAAGGATTATTTGTGAGGAGGCACTGCTTGGTAAATACTTTGTGTCAGCAGTGGGAGGGTGATGGAGCCTTTTGGCTCTTTGGGGTAGGCCAAGCCTCTGTCTGATCCTGCCAAAACTGGTTTTGCAAAGAGAGTCACAATTCAGGAACTGAGAGAAAAACAATGGGTCTCTAGATTAAAAGTCAAACTCTCTCGAGGGAGGAAACTGTAGCTGAGAAGGTGTTTGGGCAAATCAGTTTGATGAAGTCACCCACAAAATCACTTGCAACAGCCAGGTCCTGCTTGGGCCACTTCACAGGAAAACAGCTTTTGGTGGGATGGACAAATGTCTCCATGGGGTTTCTTTTCACCCTTTGCCATCACAGACATTCAATGTCTGATCCCTCAAGTAGATGGCAGCTTGTGTTTAACAGAACCAGTCCACCCTGTGAGAGGGGCAGCTGTGTCAGAGGACAACTGATTGCTCTCCACTGGTTTTATTTTTCCTTAAAGAAGTGCTGCCTATGCCATAATCAGCTGGAGCTGCTGGGCAGAGGCTCCTGCCCCACGCAGGACTGGAGGCTGAGACCTGCTAAAATAGTGGTAAAACTTGTGATCTCCTGGGGTTTAGATCTGAGGTCTGAGGGAGGTGGCTTGAAGATGAAAGGGGTGACAGAAATACACATCTGTCATGTTCTTCAACCACAGTCAAGATGCTCAGAAGGGATCAAATCTTGTGTTCTTCCAAAAACACGCGAGTTTAATTCTGTGGGGGCCACTGAATTGTGCACTGACTGTTTTGGTGCTTGAGAGGTCAGAGGGTGTATCCAAGAAAACAAATGTGTTCCTCTCCACGAGAAGCAGAACTTGGTAATCCTCATGCAGCTGAGATCTGTGGTAAAAGTGCTCAGGCACTTAAACTAGCCACAGCAGGGTGTGAGACATGGGCTTTCTCCAAAGCATGCAAACAGCTTTACAAGGAAAAGCTTGATCAAAAATCCCCCAGGAAACATTTGCTTGGGCAGAAATTCTTGTCACAATCACTGAAACCCAAGAGACTTTTTCTGTGTTGTGAAATCCACAGTGTGAGAGGCATGCTTTGGACTTGAACCAGAACCCAGGGGTGCACGTTCTGTCTCTCTTCTGTCCCCAAGGAGCCAAGTCCTCCACTCCCACAGCCCCACTCAATTAAAAGTATTTCCACTTTCCTCTGAAATACTTGGAGATTATCAACTTTAAAAAAAACCTTGTCTTTGCTTCCAATGCTTGCCTGGGCCTCTTGTGTTTTGCTTCATCTCTGTGCCAGAATTGCAGAGGGGTTCCCTTCTTCAGGAAATTCTTAACTCCCAAAAGAGGAGCAGTTGTTTTCATGGCAGCTTGAAGAGGGAAGTGGGATTTAAAAAGAAAAGAAAAAACAAGATCTGGGTAAATATTTTCCAGTTGGTCTCACAGTCTAGGAAGCGTGTTCAGCCACTGTTCCATCAGCTCTTGGCTGTGGAAATCCCTCCTGGATGGACTCACTCATCCTCTAGGGTGATGAAAGGATGCTGAACCCCGGGAGAGCTGGGATGCCCCAAGCCCTGGCGGGATGCAGAGGCTCCCTGATGCTCCTGGCAGGCTGCATCCCTGCACTGGGGCTTTGGGGAGCAAGGGCACAGATGGAGGGCAGGAATAGCAGAGCTCTCCCCTGGTGTGCTGCCAGGGCCAGCTTTGGGTGCGAATGAAGTGCTTTTGGTGCATGTCTGCTGATTTCTAACCACTCCTACAGCCCAGCACTGGGAACCAGCATCACCACTGGCATGTGCAAAGCCTGAAGGTAAAAGGTCTTTTACTCACTATCATTTACTACTTAGGAAATCAAAGAACATAATAATTTTGAGTGAATTTGTCAACTTGAGGAAGGAGAAGTGTCATTCTGATAAACTTGCTGATGGAGAACATACCATGATATGGGTAGAAAGAAGATAAGGAAGGAGCTGTGCAGACAAAGCCTTGGGTGCCAGGGTTGTGGGCGAGCAGCTGCACCTGTTCTTATTTCTGAGTGTTACCAGTGACCCTTTCACACTCTTGAGAATGGGTTTGTGAGAGAGTTCTCAGATAACATTTATTTCACTGTTGCTTGTCTGGATCTCAGGGTGATGTGTGTTTAATTGTAGACTGATGACAAAATAATCCTTCAGTAGAATGCCTTACCTATATCGTCCCTGGATATCTCTGTTTTGGTTTGAGGGGGTGAGGGTAAACACTGATTTCCTTTATTTAGTGTGTGGTTAGGTTGCACAATTGCTCCCTTGTTAATATTTTTGTAAGGACAATTTTTCAGAATTCCTTCCTTCTCTTTCGTCGCCTGGATAAAGATATGTTTCTTCAGTCTTTTAATTTTGATTTCAAGCTCTCATTCATTTTATAGAGGTTTTTTTGTGCCTTGAGTAAGAGAGAATATTTCATATCCCTGCTTTTCCAGAATTGTTTGGGGTTTTTATAAATCACTAAAGTTATTTGAACTCTGTGCTCTTTTTAATATCTTTATACTCTAGGTTTATTAAATTTTATTTCTTATATATCTTCATATAAACTTATCTAGAGATTTGTATTTTCCCATTTATAACTCAAAACCGAGGCAGTTCCCTGTTCAATTTCTTTCAGCAATTCCCAAAATACAAAGCTGTTTCTTCCTGAGTAAGAATTTAGTATTACTCATTGGAGCAGCTTTTCTGTATTCATGTTTTTAAAACCACTTGCTCGTTTTAGAAGCCCTTCTACTGACTCATGTTCCTCCACTCCCAAATCTCTTTTGCTCTTAAGTAGTTTATTTTTGGTGGGGTTTTTATTAGGGAAGTTTTACACAATTGAGCTTATTCATGTGTTCCTTTAAGTGCTGTGCAAATGCCTTGTGCTGTGAAACCTGATGTCGTTGTTGAAAAGCGTAGTCCTAATGTTCAAACTCCTTCACCTTTAATTATCAGAGCAGATTCAAGATAGCTGCTTGTACAAAATCCCTTGTTGCATTAAACTGTAGTTTGGTGTGGTTATAAATATGGAAATACCACATTGCTGTCCAGTTTCTCTCTCTTTTTTACACTGTAGTGTGCTCCCATGGCAGTAGACGTTGTGTTAATGTGTATATTTGAAATTAGAGGATGCACAGGGAGCATTGCTGGCATTTGACAGCTTTTTAGTGTCACTTAAACATCCCTCCCCACTACTTCCTTTGGCCTGGTTCACCCCAGGATTGTAACGTTTCATGTGGGCAGTAGGATAATACAGTGCAGCTGAATGTTTATGAACACAACGCAAGGTAATTAGCCGTAATATCCACAGCCAATAAAATTATGCTTATCTGATTTTAATTCCACTCAGTGGATGGTGTCTCTGTGCAAGCAGTTGTGGTCACTTCAGCACCAACTGGTGATTTTCATGCGTTTAGTCCCCAGACCACTTAGTCAGAATCCAGAAATTCACATTCAGTGCGATGAATGAGGATGTTGATGTTTGTAAGAGCTATTTTCTGACTCACAAAATCATGTCAAGTGACTGGCAGGGTGTCATGTTCCAGGGTGCTTTTTGTCTTTTTTGTGGTCACTATGTGCTTCGTGCTGCTCGTGCAGAGGAGTCTGACAGCTGCTGCACGCAGGAATATTATCTGTGATTACCTTGATCATGAGAAATTATTGCCTGGGAATTATGTGAGGAGAGGGGAATCGTGTCCTGGAGACGTCTCGTCTGCTGTGTTTTCTTTGCAGGGAGAGAGGGGTTTGAGGAGATGCAGCTTTCTTAGAGGCAGCCAGAAAGTGGAAGCGCGGAGATTAGGAGAAAGGGCTCCCGGTGAAGTAAAGCTCTGGGGTTTTGGTGGGAGAAGCTTTTCCTTTGATAACAGGCCAGACAGGGTTGGAAAGAGGTGGCTGGAGGAGGAAGAGCAGCCTTTGCTTTCAGAAGAAGCCGTGTGTGGAGCAGGCGGATTTGGAGCCTTTGACAAAGCTCTGTGTTCCAGCTGTGGAATCGCTGGAAAGAGAAATGTCAGCTGTGAGACCCAACAGGGAAGGATGTCCCAGAGGGCAGCGTGAGATGCTCCTGGCCCAGGGCTGTCTATGGGATGGCAGCACCTGCCCCACAGCCCAGGAGGGGCCCAGACTGGTCCCTGCCAATCCCCTCGAGGGGTCAGCAAGCCCAGGCTTGGGCAGTGTGAAAGAAACTGTGTTAGACTCTTCTCAGAATTCAGTGTTCTTCTCAAAGACAGGCCTAAATCGCAGCTGCCAGAGGGTACAGAAAGGGGAAGTGTACCCAGAGCTTCAGTTCCTGCTAAGCTTATTTGACACTGGAAATGGGAGCCTTAACTCTTCCTGACAAACACACATTTGGGGCCTGTAGTGAGAGGGTAAGTTCTGCCCTGGTAAAATTTTCTTGGGGCAAAGCTCCCTGGTTTGCATTTGCACAGACGCTGCCAGTAATGGAACTTGGCGCGAGATGAAGATTGCCTGTGTGCTTACAGAACGAGCTCTTCCTAGGCACATTGACCCTTTTTTCCTTAAAATAACAAACCCAGAGGAAAGCAGTTGGGTTTTAGGCCTTTGGTTTTTTTCCAGATAACAAATGGTGCAGATTTGCAGTGCTAACAGTGTGTGATTTGGGACTCAAAGCAGTGGCATTTTAGAAGTAAACATGTGCAAGATTATCTCTGTGCACTTATTTATCCCACTGCTTTGCTATAGAGTTACTTGATTGCTTGCTTTAACTAATTAACTTGTATTATCGTTTAGCCTTATGCTTTCTGTGGTGATACTTTCTCTGTGGCAGTTACTCAAGAGACTCCTTAGACTCTTCTGAAATAAATACTTCATAATCCTGTAGAACATCACTTGTTTAAAGGAAGCTGTTTATGTAAACAATAGGCTAATGCATGAAACTCTTGACATGTTAGCATCGAAACCAACTGTCCCCTGAGTGGTTTTGTTCTTACTCTGAGGAAAGCTGAAGCTCGACATCTGGTCTTCTGTGGGCGAGAGAGCTTTTTGCAAGCTACGGGACTGCTTGTTCAAACGAAGTTAAAAAATATTTCCTACCGAGAAGGTGACAAAAAAAATCACTGAAATAGCTTCTTAAAGAAGCTCATGTTTTAGAGAGCAGGCATTCTCCGTCTTGGTGCCTTATGGGGAGTAAGCTGGTCATTTTAATCTGTGCAGTTGGTGTAGAAGATCCTTCTCAAAACATGGGCATTTAGTAAGGACATGTAGTGATAGGATTAGGGCTTATGGTTTTAAACTGAAAGATGACAGGTTTCGTTTCCATATTCAGAAGAGATTCTTCCCTGTGAGGGAGGGGAGTGGAAGTGGCCCTGGCACAGGATGACCAGAGAAGCTGTGGCTGCCCCATCCCTCAAAGCATCCAAGGCCAGGCTTAGCACCCTGGGATAGTAGAAGATGTCTCTGCCCATGGCAGGGGTGGAACAAAATGATCTTTAAAATCCCTTCCAACCCAAACCACTCTGGGGTTCTATGGTTCTGTGAAAAACCACTTGCCTGAAGACTGCAGCAGAGAGGAGCCAGCTGAGTGACAGTGATGTGTGAGAACAGGAGTGAGCAAACCCACTTCTGCATTTATTTGTGCCAGCTGTCACCACGCATCACTATCGATGCTGTCTGCAGCTTTGAGACTTAAGGGATCAGAATTACGTGGGGTTTTGAGGTTCCAATTCTAGTTCTTGAGATTTGTTAATCCTGCAAAGAGCTCTGATTCTTTTTGCCCTTCCTTGCCACAGACAAATCTCTCTTTCTAAAAAGTGAAGTGCAAGAAAGGACCCTGTCAAGTCCAATGGCAAGTTGTAAGCAGTCCTGCTTATTCATTTTATGTCTGACTTTGGCTGCTTTTGCATGTTTTATAGGTATTGAAGAGCTTTCCTGTATCCCATACTCTGATTACTGCCAAGTAAAATCTTCTGAGATGATCAGATATGTCTGTGATGATGGTATGGTCAGAGTTTTAGCTGCCTATCACTCATCCTGAGATGAGTTGCTGTCGATTTTCTTCCACTTACATCTATGAATTTGCAACCCATTTTCATAGAAAAAAATAGTAGCCCTTTTGATGTAGATACTCTTAAAAGCAATTTTCCTCTCACAGTCATTTAGTGACACAGATGCTTTGGCAGGCAGGTTTGGCAGGTTTTGACAAAGCACTACAAAAAATCTGCGGAACTTTAAAATCTTGCAGTGTGTCTCCATCTACCTTCCCTTTCCCATTAGCTCTGGCTGCATTTGTGCACAAGAAGAGGCTTTGTTGCCAGCACAGATCCAGGCAGTGCCACTGAGAGAGCTGCCTGGGAAGGGAAGAAGGTGAACACACAGACCCAAACAGCTCCCAGTCTCCTTAGGTTATCTCCGCTCACGCAACACCTTTTTTTAACATCACTGCTGGGGTATTTTGGCTGTGTCCTGTATAAATAGCCTCTCTCAGTAACCAGTTCCTCTGCCAGCTTCATGAAGCAGTGAATCCTTGCATGCCTGGTGTACCAGGGTGCTGCATTTGCAGCCTGGGCTGGTTGAGTGCGTGGTGCTCAGGCAGGGGAGGATTCTGGCTGTACCATGGTTGGTTGGAGGTTTCCTGTCAGCCCTCCTGTGGCTGATAAAACAAGTATGGTTCAAGCCACTGATGTCCTGTATGACAGCCCCTTCCTTTATTGGGGCAGTACTTAAATGGCACTGAGACTTATTCTTACAGAAATTAGGATGGAGTTCTGAAAAGCAATGGGGAAGGAAGAGATAAGTGTTCAGTCTGTTGTGGCAGAGACAAATCATTGTCTCGATGTTGGTTTTCATTATTTCCTACTGTGACTTCCACCCCCACTCGCATATGCAACTGTCATATGATAACTTGGCTCTTCTTTATGCTGTCCCTGTGTTAGGCCTGACCTGTGTCAGTAAAAGCCTTTCAGTCCAGAAGATTTCGTTGGCAGCACAGGGCATCTAGGAGAAGGTCGAGTGCCCTGGCAGGGTGGCAGGTGAGGCATCAAGTGTATCTTCTAGATGTCTTTTTTGTATCTTTTACTGTTAATACATAATCTCAAGGAAATGTCTGAGGTGGTCACCGTGGTATTTCAGCAAAGCCAGTTGTCTTGGGTTGATTTTAAGTTGTGTATCCCATGTCATCCTCTCTATGCTCAGAAATGGTTTTCTTGCCTTTAAAATGGTGCGAAAGAAATAAAGCCAGACGAAATTTTCAAAGCAGTTTTGTGCTCCAGAGCCCCTCTGACTACTCCTCTCTGAGTTCTTCTGCAAGGGGAGATGGCTGCTGCAGAGAGGGGAGGAAGCACCCTTCCTTGCTTTCCAGCTAGCCCTTGGCTCTGTTTCTCCATAGACAGAGGGAGAGTTAAATTCCTGTGTTTCCCTGAGACTTTAGTTTCTTCTTCTTCTTCTCTTCTGGACTTGTTCAGAACACCAGAACATCAAAACCTCGCTGAGAAATATTTCTTTTCCCAAACATCTTTCTTCTGAAATGATCTCAAACCAAGACACCAGTGTATGTGATTAATACTCAGGACAGAGCAAACCAGTGTAGGTCGGCAAAAGGTGGTGCAGAGTTCTCTGTATCTTGGCCCTCTGAAAAGGGAACACTTCTTTCCAGGAGATCCATTTTCCCTTCTTCGTTGTGGAGTTTCTTCTGAGCTTTCTGTGAATGCTTCATGCCTATAAACAGAAGGGGAGATCCTTAAATATAATCCAAAAATGCAGGGTTTATTTTTTTTTTTTTTTCTGGGGGGAATTATACATGTAGAGTGGGAGTTTTGAGTTACTTTGACTAAAGACATGAACGGCTCAAACATACTAATTGAAAAAATTGTGTTTGCACAGGAACCAAAACAATTTATTGGGTGCATATGTGGCCTCTTGTAGAGCCAGCAGCCACCAAACGCAGGAGGCTGGCTGTGATGTGCAGCATATGTGCCCAGACTTCCGACACCTTCCTGCTGTTACTGTGGAAACTAGGATCTCCCTGAAACAGGGGCTTTCTATCTGCAAGAGGGGACAAGGTGTGCAGATGAGAAAGAAATACTCCTGTGCAGTATGAAGCCACCTGGGGCGCTGACACTGTCCTGGGTTTGTGTGGTTGTGCTCGGATGTGGAATTGCATGTCAATGTGCTTAGGGTCATTTCGATGGTGCAGATCCAGGTGGTGTGTTAGAGATGCACTTAGACACGTGGGCCTAAGGAGACCTGTCCTGAGAAATGGAAGCTAGGGAACGCAAGGGGAAGAAAAACATCCTTAGAGGGTCAGAGGTTTCTGAATTGTCAGGTACACAGAGGGAAAAAAGCGACAGCGTAGAGGCTGATCAGCCTCCCTGCCTGCCCCCAACAGGCCCGGCCTGAATTAAAAACACACACAGCAACCTCCACTCCCAGTAACTTCTGCATGGCTATATCATTTCAAAGAGAAATGCTTTCAGGGTGATGATAGGTTTTGTCTACATCTGTAATGTCTCATTTGTCTTTGGATACCCAACAGCCTTCACTTTGTTTATTCAGAGCTAAGCAAACATGAAGCTGAATGTACTTTTCGATGATCAATGTAAATCAACGTGAAAAATGGAAATCATTATGAAACGTACACACACATATATATTTAGCGAGGTTTGCTAGATTGATTGCTCCTAAACCTAGAGCTTGGCTCCTCTTACGTGCAGGGAATTCACAAAGAGACAGCCATAGCCCAGGGACAGCAAAGTGTGGTCACTGATGGATAAAATAAAATTCAAGTCTGTTTGCATTTTAATGGATTTTAATCACATGAGAGTTTGGAGGGGAAAAAAATAGATTTTTTTTTTCCTTTCATCATCGTGTCTGATTGCTTCAGGGCTAACAAAAGTGGTCCCAGGTACTGAGATAGCATTTTCAGTCCTTGTGCTCTTGTTAAATAAAGGCTTTTGCAAAGACAGGGGATGTGCACAATCATCATTAGTCACGGAGAGCAGGACAAATAGTACTGGTCTGTAGATGTGGCAAGGAAAGCAGAGCTTAAAAGTTTTTGGCAAACTAAGTAGTGAGGAGGAAATGAACAAGATGCCATGGATGGTTTTTATCACCAGAGATTTACAAAAATAAGCTTGACATCCGTCAGGGGTTGGGGGGTAGGGTACCATCCAGCTCTAACCATGTGGAAGCAGCACCATCTGTCTCTGGCAAACTAAAACTCTTGAAAAAAGGGAGTTGTTCCTTAGTCTTTCACTCTTTGATGCTGCCTCTCATCTGTTTGTCATTCCTGCTGTCTGTGACATGATCTTCAGACGTATTTTAAACGTTCCTGCTTTGTGCTGCTGGCAGGGACCAGCTCTGCCCGGCTCACCGCTCCTTCCTGCTGCCCCTGCTGCTGCCACCTCGTTCCTGCTTTGTCAGCTGCCTGTTTCCTCTGGAACTCCATTCCTTGTGCCATTATATTGGGTGAGATTCATCCCTCAACCCCCAGAAATAATTTTTTGTTCAGGAACACCATTGCCAAGACAGCTAAGCCAGGTATTTTGTGATAATACTGTCACTAAAATGGAAAATCAAAAAAAGGGAACGGGGGAGCAGAGTGTGTGTAAAATGCTAAGGTATTTTATGAAGGGCAGAAAATAGAGAAGCTCAAGCTTTTTGCCTCATATTTTCTTTTGTTATGTCACTAAGTGGGATGTTTGTGTCTGTTTATACTCTGATTCCTTGTGTGTTTTGAAATCTCATTGTACTCGGTGGAAAATTGGCTGCTAAAGTAAAGGCATGTTAAGGACAGCTCTCTACAGTAGCTGGAAGGAAATGCTTCTTGAATGTATTGTCCAAGTTGGTTCTAGTTAATAGTCTCTCGGGTATGTGAACTTTCCTTGGCTTCTCCACCCATCTTCTGGCAGCAAACTGAATTCTAAGCATTACTATTTAAAAATAAAATAATTAATAAAGAATCCGCGCTGCCCTTCCAAATGGTTTCCCAACAGGAGTGAAATGTGCTTCAGTAATAACTCATAAAATCACTGGTGAGGGTTGATTACTCCAACTGGGGAGGGGATCCCCACTCCACAGCAACATAAAGTAAATCTCTTCAAAATATTATAATTACTGCATTTCTCTAACAATCCTCCTCTCCCTTTCCCTCTGGTCTGGTTGGATTTACTGTTATGAGATGCAATTGCTCAGCAGGACTGCTAATTAGATGTTACCAGGCCTGCTTCTGCAAGGTTGTGACCTATAAATTTCTGTTTAGCATTGCTGGAGGACAGACATTTTCTCTCCACTGGTTATTATTTATCCTTGCTGAGTTTGTGTGTTCTCCTTCTAGGATTTTGGAGAGGACCACCTGTGGCTTTACCCTTCGGATAGAAGGGGGTTTGGATTTGCCCTGGGAGCTTTGTGATGTCAGTTTGCAAAGCATACAATAGGGAAGACATCTGGGGCCAAGTGCATGTTTGTGCTCAGGCATTGGATGTAAATATAAATTAAAATATAAATTAAAATATCATTTAAAATAGAAATTTACAGTATGAAAATCTGGCTCAGAAATACAAATCAGCTAAAAAGCAGCGTAGTGAAGAACAGAAGGGTTGGTCTTCATGAGATTTATATTTTACAGCTTTTGGGGAACAGAGCAGGAGTAAGGAGAAAGAAAGTAAGTGGGTGAGGGCTCAAGGGTGTTTGGGGTGAGGATGTGGCCTTTATTCGTCACAGCCTAAGCTACTGGAAAGAGGAGGAGGGAAAACCCAGCTGAGGAATACCTGAAATGCTGCACCCTACCTCCAGATCCTTTTAATTAGCCAGCCCATCCTCAAAGGATCCATTAGTTGTGCTGCTTGGGGTTTGCCCAAAGCACAGGGAACCTGCTCCACCTGTTCAGGTGGAACCTCAGGAGCCTGGAGCTCAGCATGGCAAAACCATCCAGACCAAGCCAGCATGCAAGAAACCTCCTTCCCCTGACGTGGGGTTAGCTCAGCACTGGCAATTCTCTGCCTGGCACTGGTGCCTCTTCCCCTGTGGCCTCTTTCTTTCACAGCTGCTTTCCCACAGCACGGCATCCTGAAGTGGCTGGGGTTGGATGGGATCCTAAAGAGCATCCAGTTCCAGCCCTCTGCCATGGGCAAGGACGTCTTCCTCTGGACTGGGTTGCTGCAAGCCCTGTCCAGCCTGGTTTTTGAAACTTCCACCCAGCTTCTCTGGGTAATAGCACGCAGAGTGGGCAAGAAAAAAGAAGTCACCCACTATACACTGAAATTTTGGAACAAAATTAAGCTTGATTTGCCAATCCTGACATTGTGTGGTAATGAGGAGAGCAAAGCCCTCTGAGTCAGGAGGCTCCTGAGCCTTGGTGCCAGCCTGCAGCTCAGTGTCCTGCTTTGACCTTGTTGCTGGTGACCTCCTTGTGCTTAACCAAAGGGGATTTTTCTCCCCAAGCTGGCTTTCCCTCCCTAAACCAGGTGAAATAATGGGTTAAATTACACAGAGAAACCAACCTCACATAACCTTTAACTGAAGGTTAAAGGGTAGAGCTGATGAAAGAGGTACTACAGGTCACTGCTGTACTGCATTAAACGTGGGATTCAGGTTATTTGCCATAAGACATCTTTTTGCATAAATCTAAGTATGGCTCAGGATCCCCATTGCACTTTTATAAGATCCAGTCTCCTTCTTCTAAAGTTTTGTGTCTGAACTGTCATTAAATGTTGAAAAAAGCCCAATCTTTTGTATACAAGCGTTGATTTACTGAGATGCAGGAAGACCTTTCAGATGTTAGTGAGGAAAATGCAATGAGGTGCTTTTGCTCTTAAGTAGGTCAGATCAACGAATTGGTGTGTGATAACCTGGTGGTTCCAGGTTCTTCTGAAGGTGTTTTGAAGATGCCAGAAGGAAGCAGAATGGGTCTGTCTAAATAGCATGGGGAGTACTGCAGGGCTTCTTGTACATTATATTTGAATCCCTTGAGGAGGTCCCTTACTATGTCATTTGTTTTAAGTGGTTAAAATATGAAAGCTAACTTTAGCCAACATGTCTGAATGACCTGGTGAATATGCAAAAAAATGCATATTGTTGCAGCAGGTTTTAGTGTCCTGTGAACTCTCCCTTTGACAAGGGAGATAAAGTCTCCTCTATGAGACATCAGCAGTGCTCACAACTCCTCTTTTCCCTTCTCCCCAAAGTCTGTAGAGGCAAGAAAGAACCCAAACCCAAAAGAAGCACCTAACTGCTTGTATGTCTACCCAGCCATCAAGAAATATTCAGGCTGAAAATAGCTGAAATTGTACAGCAGCAACAGGCTGTGCAGTGGGGACAGGGTGAATGAGCATTTAAAGCATCATGTGGGATCTCCATGAGGGTTTTTCCATATTATTCTTCATTTTCCCTTTATTCTTTCTTGTCATAAACACCACCACACACAGGGAGGGTTGGTTTGAGATCACCTAAGGGCGTGTTTCTGTAGAGGTGGGTTTCAGAGGAGGGGAATTCAGCAACCCTGCCATTGCTCTGGGAAACGAAGTTTATAGGGTGAGATCAGTGAGAATGAAAATAAGTGCTTTGTGGAAAGAAAGCCAAAGATGAAAGCTTCTGAAAGAGACAGCCTGCACGGTGTAGTTCAGGCTGCACTGAGAGCCAGCGGGTTTGGATTTCAGTCGTTCATCTGGAACTTGTTGTGGGCACTGTCTCATCACCTGCTCTGTTCCTGCGGCTCCTTCACGTCTCCACAGAAACTCTTCTCTGCCTTTGCCATTCCCATGCCTCCCTCCCGGACAGGAGAGAGCAGAAGGGTCCTGCTCTCTGGTCTGTGACAGATGAGTGGGAGCTGGCTGATGCCCTCCTGGTAAGGGTGGGGGTAAAGCAGTCTGTGAGCTTTGGTGCTGGTGCTTTTGCCAAGCTCTGTTCCCTGCTTGTGCCACACACCTTTAATTCTGACCCCAAGAACACTGGTACATTTTTGTGTGTGTGCACCAAAAATATGTGCAGGAACTGAGAAGCTTTTGCTTTTAAGTTGTTTTGTTGGGTTTTTTTCTGCACAGCTGCCTTGGGCCAAGGTCCTTTTTAAGTTTGGGACATTTTTTCTTTTGTCCTCTTCCTGCACTGCTGCAAAAAATAAAGAATGAGGAAGGAACGGCCCACTCTGGATGCCTGGTGCTGAGGAGGCTGTGAGATGGAGATTAGGGGTTGGTGAGAGCAAGCACTGCAGAGGAGAGAACAAGGTGAAGGGCATAGAGCTGGGTAAGAAAAGGACCACGCATAAATTAAGAGGAAAAACTGCAGACTTTTTTTTCTCCCACGAATAATTAACTTTTCTGCTATTCTCCATTTTCGGCTTTCTAAACCTCTCACGAAAGCCTCTCCTTGCTTTTGGGAGAAGTGTCACTTGAGAACCTTCTCAGAACTTGGCAGCTATGTAATAGGGGCATGTAATCTTTTATAATCCTCTCTACAGGTTTGTAATAACCATTTTCTGTTTTGAGATTCCAAAGTGTTTTGTAGGCCAAGTGGGAACTCGGCTGTGAGAGAAAAATGTACTTAATATTCAGGAGCAAAGATGAGTGGTCCTGGGCAGGGAATGAGACCTGCATAAGAAGGAAGGGAAACCTGCTTAGCATTGAAGGAAGGGTCACAGCAATGGCTTCAAGCAACTGTGGGTTATTTGAAATCTTAGGTATCCTGGGAACCAAATCGGTTTTTTTACAGGGACAGCAGCTTCTGTTGTGGCGATGTCACGAGGTTTAGGAGGCTGCACAATGAGCCCCTTGTGTGCGGGCGTGCAGGGAGGCTGGCCCGAGCACGGGGCGCACCTGTGTGCTTTGGGAGGTCCCCACCTCGACTGGGTTGTGGTTTCTGGTTCCACTTGTTGGGCCACCAGGTGCTCGGGGATTGCCTGACCTGAAGGGGCTGGCACTGGTCTGTTGTGGTTGCTGGCTTTTGGTGGCGAGCTGCAAATAGCAAGCAGCGCTAAAGGGCATTTCTGCTCAGCCCAGGTCAGCCTCTCCTGCTCCAAACCTTCCCTCTGAAGGCATGGACCACGGGGCTTTCACCATGGGGAGCTTCATGCTTAGCTCTAATGTTTTGCTTGTCAGAACAACACAGCAGCAAAGGAGATGAGAAGAAGCTTTCACGTGGAGAACGGGCGAGGTCTTTTATTCACATGGTGGCAGGCAGATCTCCAGAGGCAAAGGCAAAGAAAGGCAGAGGGTTTGGAGTCTTATGGGGATCAGGGTGGGTGGAGTTGGGGTCTCTCACCATACTGGCCCACATGAGAAGGTGCTGATGTCTCCCAACAGGCACATCTTTGGCACCCTGTCCCCTGAAATGCCGTGTCCCCCCTGTGTGCAGCCCGCAGGGATGGGGACAGAGAGCGAGGCACAGCCTCGCAGAGGATCAATTACCCTTTGTAAGGTTAGCATTTAGCAATCGGCTCGGCAGCAAGTAAGAAGCTTAGAGGAGCTCAGTAGTGTTCAAGCTAATTGGTGGCTTTAAACTGCTATTAAGAGCTCCCACACCTTTTGCTCAAAGAAGCTGCTCAGTGACAGCAAGCCGGTGCCACTCTCTGCTTTCTAATCAGAATTACCCTGCCTGGCCAATTGGAGCTCTATGCCTAATTTTTGTCTCTGCTGTTAGCTCTTTAGCTCTTGTTTTTTAGGACTTTGCAAGAAAGCTTGAGACTGTTGGCACACTCAGCATCTGCTCACTAAACTAGTCATAAGATTTTAAGACTTGCGGTTTCTTTTTTGGAGCAGCTCCATAATTTTTCCTTTTGAAAATAAAATCCCGACGAAACTGCTCGCATGGTTGTGGCCTAACTGAATTTGTGCTCTCGAGCTTCTGCAGAGCCCTTGGGTACCAGGGAACACTGAGCCCTTTCAGGAAATACCAGGGGATGAGGGTGGCAAACGTGTTAGCACAGGCCTTGGGAAAGGTTTGGGTTTGGAATTGCGTGTGTTACAGGGAAGCGAGAAGGGAAATCTTGGCTGATCTCCGCCGTAGTGTCAGGCCTGGTGTGAAAACTCCTGAGCTGTAGATAGGCACAGTGGTGACGCTGCAAGAACAGGGCAGATGTATTGACTCGGGCCCAAGGGAAGTTGGCAGAGCTGCCTGGGAGCTCAGCTGCGGGAGGGAGGCTGCTGTACCTTGCTCGCTGCCGGCTGACTCTTGTGCAAACAAGTCAGATCTCTCCTAGGGGAGGAATTGAAGGGGTGGGAATGATGTCAGCGAGAGCCCGTCCTGCTGGGAGATGCCAGCCTTGTTGAACAGTAGCATTCTGTATTTTGTCTCCTGCTGGTTGCAGGGGAGACAGCCCTTGGCTGCTGAGGCATTTGCTCATCCCATGGTTTATTCCTTCCCACGTAAAAATTGCTCCTGACATATTTTCTTCGTGCAAAAAATCCTTAGGAAATTTAAGAATCTGGCTGGTAGCTCTGGTGGTGGGCAAAACGTTGATGCTCACACCTTGAGTTTTAAAGGTTAATCTTTCTTCCTTGGTGTTGAGGTGAGACTGCTCCGTGTGCGAAACTCCGAGCAGCGAGGTGACCCTTCTCCCACCCCATCACAGATCTCAGGGAAGCTTTCCAGCAGCAGGTGGGGAAAAGCTGTGCCTTCAGCTGTTAGCAGAAGAGATACACAGTCCTCATCCAGAGGAAGCGAAAATCCTGGAGACCTCACCTGTAAGCACTGAACAGCAGACACCTTCAGACTTCCCATCTCCAAATTTTAAGAGATTCCTTCTCCCAGAGCTGGCATACTGATGGTAGGGAAATGGAAGCACACACAACAAGCATGAAAAGTGCCACAGTCACATGTCTTTGAGGATACAGGGCATGAAAACTGCACCTGACTGAACAATTTTTACTTCAGTCTCTCTGTGGCTTATGAGGTTCTTCACTGGGAGAGTGGAAAACCAATCTTGAGACTGCATCTGATCATTGCCACTCAATAAAAGAGCAGTGGAAAGTTAATAGGTTAGATTGGCCTATGCTAGAAAAATTAAAGATCTTGTGAAGAACGTGTGTTACAGTGCCAAATAGGTTGGGATCTGAGAAAGTTGTGGCACTGGTCACAGCTTCTGCCAGCTTCTAAAACACTGTTTTCACCTACTTAAACCTTTTATGGCTTTATTCTGTGCAGAATGGATTTTCCAGGTAGTGTTTTGGCTGTAAGCGGTTGGCGTGAGAGCTTCTGAGATCCCTGAAACCCAATGGTTTGACTAAGCTTTCTTTACCTCCTACCCAGGATATTGGGTTTCCATAGAAGAATTTGGTCATCGTTGCACGCAGCTGCTGGAGGAGAGCAACTGGATTCAGCTGAATTGAGGGCTGGTCGTTGCATGTGTACAGAACGTGGTTGAGTGCGGCTATTAAATGTAACGGGAAGAATTCACACTAGATACTTACCTCTGTAATAACATCCGACATAAATGGAGTGCCTCTCATCCCAAAGGATCTGCTCACGCTTTCCACACTTCAAATGCCACCTGCTTCACCAGGGATCTGTTGCTGACCACGAAAATGTGGGTACCTCTCAGCTGAAATGGAGCCGTGCCACAGAGTGATTTAGAGGGGCGAGTGAGCTCTGCCATATGCATGGCAGCTCTGAGAAGCTTCCCAGAAAACCTGCAGTCATTGGCTCCACTTTGAAACAAAGCACCAAGAGTCATGGTGTCGTTCCTAATGCGTGCTGGTCGTATTTCTGAGTGCCTTGTGGTTCTGAGAAGGATTAATGGACCCTGAGAGCATCGTGTTTTCTCTGTAGCATGGGAGTCTCTGCATGGCCATGCACAGCCTGTGCTGGATTTTCATGAGATTACACAATAGTCATGAGCGCTGGGTTTGCTGTGTTGGGGCAGTGTGGTTGGTGGTTGTCCATACAAACGTGGAGGAGGAGTATCCCTTCCTCTTCCAAGTGAATGTGTACATCGTGGTAGGTTTCTCTTTGAGCAGTTGTTTTTGATAGTGACTACTGCATTGTTCTGAGCTCGGCTGGATCAGAAACGTGGCTGGGAGTCGGTCTGAGAAATAAAGAAATGCAAGCAAGAGCTCTGTATATCGGTGTGAGAGAAAATAGAAGTTGCCTGGACTGTGCTTTCCCTGGCAGTCCCTCGGTGGCTGACCTCGCTCATCCTCTGCCCTGTGCAAATGTTGAGATTGTCCCTCTTGCAGCTGGGCCAGGATCTGCTCTCAGAGCAGCAGCACTTTAATTCCCTTCTACATCCTGCAGGTCTTCCTCTGAGCAGCTGTCTGAACTAGGTGCATGTTCACACACAGCTGAGTGTCACAGAGCTGCTGTTGCTGTTTATTTTCACTCACATTAGTGACTTCTTTTGCAGAAATCCTGCCTTGTTCCAAGATTTGAGGGAATGGAGCGTGTTGTGACCCTGTGTATTTCCCTTTCTGTATTTCTATCTTTCCCTTGAATCCCCTTCAGGAGCTTTGAGATGGTGGAAGTTTAGTGAAAGGACTTGTACTTGGTATTTATCTTTGAAGCTTCATGTCAGTGGTAAGGCTTGTTTCAACTTCTGCTCAACTTGCTTGGTCAAGGTTGGAACTGCTGGTTATTCACACTGGGCTGTGTGGTCATGCACAGCTGGGTAGGTTGGGGTTCTGACAAGCTCTCAGATGACAGCACTTAGCTAAAATGCTTTCTCTCATCCTGTCTCTATGGCAAGTACATAAAACACTGTGGAAACATTGACATTGGGCAAGTAGACCTGTTGTCAAAAGGTGTTAGGGCTCCTACTAATCTCTCTTCAGGGGAAAAAAATTCCTCCCAGCATACAAACTTGGCCACTGCATTAGTTACTCAGCTGCTTGGCAGCTCCCTCTTGGAAATACTAGGAACAGAATACAGGCCCTAATAAAATCGAGGAAAATTTGGCAAGTACTTTAGTTAGCCCTTGATTTCACCATAGGAATAGTGCAGTTCAGAAAAAAGAGCTCTGAGGCGTGCCAGGGGTGCTCTTGTCATCACGGGGATGGAGGGTTATTCTGTGTTTTTATTGATGCTAAGTAGAGAGTGCTTTCTGGCAGAGACTGATGGCATGGATTTGCCTTTAATGTAGTTTTGTTGGCTTGATTTCTGGTAATTCTGTCCTTCTCACTAGCGCTGAGGAGAGGAGATGTTGCTTTTCTGGTTGTAGAAGAGCTATTGGACACTAAATGACACTGAGACACCCCTTATCCCTTGGAAATAATTTTCTGATTCTGCCCATTGCCTGCCTTTTGGAAAATATTCTCCACTCATGAATGCATTTGGAATGTTAAGGAAAATAACTGTTGCATGTTTGCAGTGGAAGCTTTCAGAAATATTCCCATCTGATGGTGCTGTTGTGCTCCATAAATAGTGCTCAACTGCCATCAGTTTTCCTGGGATGTCCTACCCAGGAAAATTGTCCTACCCAGGGATTGGCTTGGCACTGGCTGCTGCTTTTTGCGTTTCCTCACCCTGCACCACTCAACACTTCTGTGGCTGATGTGTGATTATGGCATCGCCGTCCCTCTATTTTGCCCCTTCCTTAAAAATAAGCCCTGTACTTCAAGAATAATAAGGTACAAGTTGTCATCTGACTGAAAGAAAGGGAGCTTTGTGGCTATTTATAACATGCCTAGTGGCATTTCAGAGCCCTGAGGAAAAACAAGGCAGTTTCCAGCCTTCAGCGATGCCGGATGTGGCAGGAGGCAGCGGCAGGGATGTACCAAGAAGGAGGCTCCTTCCAAGCTGTTACTTAACTGATATTAGCATTTGAAGGCACCCAAGGCCTGACCTTTAATCCTGTGTGTGGACTTGCTGATCTGCTTACTTGAATGCCTCATTGTAGTGCTGCAGAAGGAAGGGATTGCATCAGACCCCAGAGAAATCTTCCCTCACCAGAACTTGCCTGTTGAGGTGTGTGGCTGCATGAGCCCATCCCACACCTAACATCTGCAGACTCAGAGCTTCCAGATACACCTCCCCGATCTCTCCTGCAGCTCCTGTCCGAAGTAGAGTTCATCAGTGAGAGATCACTCATCTGCAGAGCTCACCTTGCTGTTTGAGCTGACAGAGAGCAGCCCCACCAGTCAGAAAGGGCACTCCTGGCCTGCGGTCTTTCCCAAGAGTTTAAGTGTTCCTAGTTACACATGGGCTTCTTGCAATCCACGTCTGTAGGGATTCAAACCGTGGTGGTTAATTAGTTTTATGGGGCTTTAGTGGAAGAGGTTGGTGGGTTTTATTACATTCACGTGAAAAGCTGGAGCCAAGAATGTAAAGTGAAAACTGAAGATGAAGAGTGCCGGAAAGCAGAACAGGGTTTGTGAGGCGACCAAGTGTGTACGTGATACTGTGCAAAGTCCCAAAGAGTCTTCTGTCTGAACTGGTAACATACTTCAGAATAAATTTTGAAGTCACAGCTGTTGTGAGAGGCTCCAAAGATATCAGCCATGCAGGAGGGCGAGCTGAGAAATAATTTAAATAGGTGGGACTGACGCACCAGTGCTGAGCTGAGCTCTTTGTTGCCGTGAGTTTTCTGGGAGCACTCATTCCACATCCGTGGAGTTTGCCATGTGCTTTCAGCGTCAGCTTGGGGAGAGTGATGCCTTAGGTTTTAACTTTTATATTTTTCCAATCCTGCACTGCCCAGTGTCACTCTGAAATTCCCTGGAGCTCGTTCAGTGCTGTTCTCTCATGCTCACACACACACAACAAAGCCTCTCCAGCTCTCCAAGGACACCCAGACCCTCCTAGGCCCAACAACTGCAAACCACAATCTTGGGGACAGGGGGGCAAGCTTGGGCAAATTCCATCCTTGCCTGGCTTCTGCTTGGGGAATTGATGCTGAGATCCAAGTGGGAAGAACTCGGGAGCTGTCCTTGTCCATGTTGGGATGCACTGAGGCCTCTGGAGCCCAGAGTGTACCTCTGAAGGCCTTTTCAATCAATCCCTCCTTTATTCCTTTATTCCTGTCTGCTCTCTGTTTCTAGGGAGCCATTTAGGGCACAAAGGGGCTTGAAGGTACAGGATCTGATCCTCTGGAAAACCAGCGTGCTGCAGAGAGCACTTGGTCAGGCTTGCAGGGGTGGTGGGGCTGTGCCCCGACGTGCGTTCGCAAGGATCCCAACACAAACACCAAATGCTGTTGCTGTGATGTTCTCTGGGGGTGACTGACAGCTCCAGACACCAGCATGGCATGCTGCCCTGCCAGCAGCCTGTGCAAAGCTGTTCTGACGTAGCCAGCCCACTTGGCAACAGAGCCATGGCTGGCTCACAGCGCCTGATGACTCAGTTAAGTCCTGGAGTTGTTGTTGCAGTGGAAGAAGTCATTCTGTTCTTTAATTCCTTTGTGCAGCCCATGGATCAGTAGGATGGTATCCTGCCAAGGCCTGTAGTTAGAAGAAATTATAACGCAAAAATCTTTTGGGGCTGGGCACGTCGTGACTGGAGGTTCTGCGTCGGAGCCGATGGTCCAGGAGGGTTTTTGTTTCCCAGCAGTTCCAAGTGCAGTTTACTTGGTTATTGCTCAGCTCAGCAGCTGGAGGCACTCTCGCTGCCAGCCCACCCACACGAGCAGGACAGGGCATGCACGCCTTCATCCTTTTCTCCCCCTGCTGATTTATCGTGTGCTTTCCAGCAAACCCCATCCCCAGAGCTCCCATCTCCCTGGATGGGAGATTGCACACTCCTACCAGGAGCTCGTGGCTTCATCCTCCTCGCCCCTCTGCTCTCTGCCGATGTCCAAGCAGGAGCAGCAGTGGTTTTATTTTACATCTGGTTTGGTTTTTGGTTGGAGACCATGATAAATGTGAGTTGCAGTTATGCCAGAAATCTACCTGGAGGGTTCATGTCTGTAAGATGGACTAATAGAGAACTTGTGGGAGAGCCTATTGTGCTCCAGGAGTTTGCACAAATGCACTTTTGCTTCACAGAGCTTATGGTGGTTTCTCTTAATTATGCTTACACTTTCATTAGAGTTTTGGGCAATTTTGAGACACACAGCATTAGCTGTCACTCTTGCAAACTGAGTTGTGTTGGAGCAGTAACAGTGTGGAGCCTGACTCTGCACCTCAGCTTCTTCCCTGGATTATCTACCTGAAATTAAGGGTGCAGGGGTGCACTTCTTCATTATTCAGAGCAGTAGGAGCCATGCAGCGCTCTCCTTTTTCTTGCTTTAAAGGTTGCCTGCTTCAAGCACTTTTCTGAACCCTCCCAGACAATCCTGATGCAACATGAGGTTGAACGAGGCACTGAAAGGCCCCTCCCAAGTCTGGCTCTAGAAGCCAGCACATTCCTCAGGTGAAGATGTTGCAGCATTTTCGATAGCGAGGACGCAGGGGCTGCAAGGAGGGAAGTGAGTTGGAGGGGCTCCTTAGTCCGGGTCTAAGGCTGGCTTTAGGGCTGGCTCTCCCTGGAAGGTGATTGAGGATTCGCTGGCCTCTAGTGGTGGCGCTGGGGAGAGACGACGAGAAGCAGCTGTGTTACCTCTGTGCGTGTTGCTGTGCGCAGTAAAAGGCAAATGTCACAAAACATTTTGGGTTTGAACGCTCAGCCTGTTCCTGAAACGATCAAAGGAGGTCCTGGACTCCTGTGCAGGAAGTCCCTTGATTTTTGTAGTGCTTGTTTGAGACCCCTGGGACTTGAGGGATCTACAGCATCTCCACTGAGAATGGATGAGTTTTAGATCGTTGCAAGCAAATTGTATAGAACTAGAGTGCAAGATAAGAATGAAAGTTAATCTTACAAAACGACCAGAGCTTCATATCAAAGCTTTATATAAAGAGATGAATCACAGACTCCTAGAATGATTTGGATTGGAAGGGACCTTGTTAGTAGTGAGAGGCACAACATCATATGCAGCTCAATCATGAGAGACTTATGGGAAATGGATTTTAAAATGAATTTTAATAGGTCAGGACTGGGCACCAAACAAGTTGGGTTATGGTTTGGTTTGGGTTTTTTGGGGTTTTTTTCAAGTGTGAGTTTTTGCTGCTGTAGTGCCTGTGGCTAAATGAAAATTTCTTCATCAATTTCATCAAGCAGGCTCCCCACCAGAAGATGCTAGTAAGCCCTTCTCAGTTAAATGCCCATGCCTTTGAAATTTTCCTTCCCTTCTTCAAGCCTGCCTTCCTTGATCCCTGTCTTCCTTCCTATATCTCTCTACCCTTAGACTCAAATAATCCACTTTATTAAGATTTAGAGTACATTCAGGGCAGTACCCCTTTGAACCATGGTTTTGAGAAGGGAGTGGAAGGAAGATTAAGTTTTCATAAAAGCTCTTGGTCTTTTCAATATATTTTTCAGCCTTTGGCAAAGACACTTATATTGATCTCTGGCATTGCCTTTTCTGGAAGTCATGCTATAAGTAAATAAACTTATTTATAGCACGTGGGTGCCTCCCATTTTGCCTTTTAAAATGCTCAAGAGTGTGGTTTTGGTTCACACCTCGCTGCAGAACACAGCAGAAGCAAAGCAGGTGGTTAATGCCACGTGCTAACAAGGTCGTGGTTTTCTGTTCCCAGATGTGAAGGGACCACCTACACACAGACTGTCCTGCGGCCAGTCCCCCTACACCGAGATGACAACATGGGAGAGGAAATACTGCATCCTGACCGACAGCCAGCTGGTGCTGCTCAACAGGGAGAAGGAGGTGAGACAAGCTCACGGTGGCACCTCAGTATTTGCCTTTTGGCTTCTATCGGTGAAGGACAAGGCAGCTTTCTTCCCCTCCCCTTTATTCCGCTCCCCAATCCTTTGAAATACCAGGGGGAAAAGGGAATTGAAGGAGGAATTCTTGACTGTGAAAGGGGTGAGGTGGTGGAACAGGTTGCCCAGGGGGAGTTGTGGATGCCCCATCCTTGTAGGTGTTCAGGGCCAAGCTGGGTAAGGCCTTGAGCAACCTGGTCTAGTGGGAGGTGTCTGGGGATCTTGAAGGTCCCTTTCCATTCTATGAAGAGGGGAGCTAAGCTCTCCTGTGCATGGCTGGTGTGGTGCACACAGTTCCAATCCAGCTGGCCCAGGTGCTGGCTGCATGGCAGAGGTGCCAGCAGCCTGAGTGCAAACTCCCTCTTGCATTTCTGCTGCCTGTGCTTGTCTGCCACTCTGTCTTCCTGTGTTATTACTTCTTCTAATGGTAGTTAAAGCCACCCCAGGCATGTAAACCTGCCTCTTTATGTCAGTGCAGGTGTAAAGGTAGGGAAAAGCGAAGGCTTTTTATCCATGAGTTTTAGTCTAATACCACAGTTTCCTACATTTGGAGATGACCTGAATTTTTTTGCATTTTTGCTCTATTCTTTTGAAGCTTCTGTACATGGCTGTTACAGACTGAGAGTGAGACCTGTTTCTGGTGTAGAACAAAATATTAGTCAGCTGTGCTGGGGTTTATTTGCAATGAAATATCCCCTTGCATCAGGAGAGTGGGAGGAAATGGTTTAGAGAAGGACTTGAGTTATTAGAAGAGAACAGCATTAATGCTGATGTGTAGGAGAGGTGATCAAACACAGGCAAAATGGAAGGCCCATTTAATGGTGTTTGTTTACTATGTAATTCCTTTTCTAGTCTGACAGGACTGACACCTGAGGAATTAAAATGTACACTGAAGAAACTTGAGGAGATGTGAGAATCATTTCTGAAACAGTGCTGTGCCAGCATAGCTGGACCAAAAGGATGTGTGTCATTAAGGAAATGTAATTGAAAACAACACTGGCTCATATCACAAATGGTTACCTGAAGGTGGTAATCATGCACTTAGGGGTTCTTATTTCTCTTACCACAGACAGTTGAAAGCATTTTGCTGAGAGTAAGATGAGTCTTTTGACTAGATCCTGAGGAGTAAATGTGGGAAGTCTGATGTATCACTGGTGTGTTAATTCACTGTATGCTTTGTTTAAATACATGCTGGGTTTTCTCAGAAGCTGAGGAAATTCGGTATCAGGCTATAGAGACCCTGAGGTTTAAGTGTAGCAATAACCCCAAGAAAGCAAGCAGTTGTGTAAATTCTTGCAGTGTGCTCTCAAAGGAATCCTCCTGCACTACCACAATGAGAAAAAAGCTTGTTTTGGGAAAGCTGCATGCAGATGGGCCAAGCAGACCTGCCTTTGGTGCAGGTGTGAGTCCACATGCTGATAATGGGATTTGTTTCACAAGCCTGTAGCTGGAGTCAGATTTGCCATTCTGATTCTCAAGTCATTTGTGACTGCTGTGAAGTGAAAGGGAAAAGGGAACTCCTTGCAGAGCCATGAGTGCTCTGTAGGAAAATAAGAGGTTGGTTTAGTCTGGGTTCTGAGTCCGTGCACACAGAGCAGTGTGCAGACAGCCCCTCACAGAGACACACAACATGCAGAACTGCCAGTCAGAAGGGAGACACGGGGCTGATACTCTGGATTTACACCTCCTCCTGATTTTTCTGAACTAGGAGTATCCCTTTGCAGCCTTCATGAGAAAGGGGAGGGGTGGCAGTGCTGTTAAATTTTTCTTGGCAAGTCATTCAGAGTTGAAAGAGGCTCCATGAAATGTAATCCAGAAACAGGAGTGCACAAAGGCCCAGGGCAGCAGTGGGGAGAGATGCTTGTTAAGAGCATAATGATGGAAAAGTGTCTACAAGGGGAATCATAAAAAGCTCCTGGGTGGGACCACTGGGACGGGGAGCCTAAGCAAAGACCAGGTGAATAAAGAAGAGGGAGGTTAATTAAAGCAAAAAATTAAGATTATGTTTAGGGTAAAATTATTGGAAAGGTGATGCTGGAGGAAGTGTTTTGTTAACTCAAACCAGGCAACAGGAGCAGGAGAGATTCCTGCTCTGAACGTGGTCATTGCTGATAGACTGAGTGGGTCAGGATTCCTTTGGGCTGCTGGAGAGGATCTTAGGAACAATGTTCAGGACAGGAGGATACCCACCAGTGAGCAGGAGGGTGTGGGGGACAAAGGAAGAGGTGGTAACAGCAGAGTGCCCTTGCAGCTCAGAGGGAGCACTTGCATCCTCACAAGGCTGACATAACTTGAAAGGTCTAAGTCTGAAACATCTCATTTCATTCTCTGTGCATCTGCTTTGTTACTTCATGGAATAAAAATCTGAGAAGCTTGGCCCGTGTGAATCTGGAAGGGAACAGAAATGTGTGTTTATACTACTTTGTAAAATCCTTCTGCAAGTATGTGTGTCCAAGTCAGAAAGTGAAAAACATGTACAAAATGTAAACAGGTACATGGAAGAGTTCTCCATTGTTTCAAGTGTAGTGCTAAGTTTAGTTTCTTTCAGTTAGTGCTGCTAAAACACAGCACTACGAATTGCAGATTTTTAAGACCAAGGGAACAGTACAGAAATAAACAGTAGTGAAGAAGAGTCATTTCTCATAGCATCCCACCACTATGAATGTATTGTCAAGGCAGTTTGAATAAAGTATGCATGTGAGAAGTCTTGTGCTGTGCAAGAGCAAGAGTAGGTTGAAAATCAGATGCCTTTTGAAGTGCAACTTGATCCAAAAGTATCTGTAATTACTTAGACAAAAATAGTCTGGCAGCATCACCTTGTGCAGTGTAGAAACACATTAATTACTTGACACCTCATCAGCTTCATAAAATGAAAATAGGTGAGACTGAAGAATGAAAATTGTTAATGAAAGGAAGAGATCAATTCCCAAAAATTAGGTAGTAAGAAAATGAATAATACCTGTAGGAACATGAGAGACGACTTACCAAAGAAGGAGTCTTGAGTGACAGGAGATGTGCAATTATTATAACACATCCCCATGTGGTGATATTGAACAGCATTTTCCAAGCCAAGGAGAGCAGGTTGAGATTGATGCCTGTACAAATCAGGGAGTTTTCCTACAAGAAGGAGTTTCCCCCTGTCAGGGAGGTGTAGATGTTTTCACCTGCTCTGTAAAACCTTTTCCATGGGGTGGGAGGAGCTGGGGGGGTACAGCAGAAGTGTCTGTAAAATCAGAGCCATTTAAAACGGGGAGAGGGAATGGGTGTTGGTGGAGAGTGGTTCCAGCCAGACAGCACCGAGCCCAGCACCTCTGCTCTGAGGGCTCTGACAAATGGCTGCACCTGGCTCGGGGCTGCTGCTCAGTTAGGCTCCATCAGCAACTTGGCTGCAGCCCTGCAGGATGTTTCAGTCTTGTGTTCGCTTGGAAATGCAGATGAACAACACTTTCCACTGTTAGACTCTTCATTTTCCCTCCCTGCACCCAAACCATGTCTTTCTTCTTGGATTTAGAGGTGGTTTTGGTGCCTTAGGTTTTAACTTTTATATTTCTCAAATCCTGTACTGTTAGTGTAACTCTGCAGTTCCCTGGAGCTCGTTCAGTGCTGTTCTCTCATGCTCACACACACACAACAAAGCCTCTCCAGCTCTCCAAGGACACCCACACCCTCCTAGGCCCAACAACTGCAAACCACAATCTTAGGGACAGGGGGGCAAGCTTGGGCAAATTCCATCCTTGCCTGGCTTCTGCATGGGGAATTGATGCTGAGATCCAAGTGGGAAGAACTTGGGAGCTGTCCTTGTCCATGTTGGGATGCACTGAGGCAGGAGCCTCTGGAGGCCAGAGTGTACCTCTGAAGGCCTTTCCAATCAATCCCTCCTTGATTCCTTTATTCCTGTCTGGGCTCTGTTTCTAGGGAGCCATTTAAGGCATCAGTTTTAATAAAAGGCAGAGGATAGCAAAGACCTGCATTCACTGTGACAAGATGTGGTGACAGAGGCCAGCAGGAGGCACCTGGGATGTCTTTTCCAACTCTTCCATCTCCCATGACTGACACCAGCAGTGGAATGACTCTGGTGATCCCAAGGGAAAACAGCAGGAGCAAACATTGCTGTGTGGGGCCCTAGGGGAAGCTCTTCCCAGATCCCACTGCCCTCCTCAAAGGACTTGTCACATTGGGCTCTGTCTTAGAGTGACTTTATGATGTATCCCATATCGCCTACTCTATGCCCGAAAAATGAATTTTGTGCCTCTCTGTACCTTTAAAGTAGACCAGAAAAAAGAAAAAAAAAAAAAAAAACAGCCAAAAAACTTTTTCATAACACCTCTGTGCTTCAAAGTCACTACTCCTCTCTGTTGTGCTGCTGTGGGGAATAATAGCTGCTGCAACAGAAAAAAGAAAAAGAAAAAAAAGAAAAAGGACCCTTCCTTGTTTTCCAACCAACTCTCGGCTTTATTTCTTTGAAAAAAAACCTCCAGAATTTTCCTGAAACTTTTGTTTCTTCTTCTTCTCTTCTAAACTTACTCAAACCACCAAAACATCAAAACGTTACTAAAAAGCCATCCACCAACCTAAAAAAATGTCACCCACACCAACCCAGCTACAAAATAAAAAAAAAGGACCACACCCACAAAAAACTCTAAACTCTTCCAAGTTTCTCTCCACAGCAAAAAATTTTATTATTTAACATTATTATTCCTCTTTTTTCTGTGTGTTCATTAAATAAATAGTTTTTTACTTCTTCACTTTCCTCCAAAAAATACTTTATTTTTCCCAAACATAGTGAAAAAAAAACCAAACCTACAATGTACTTTCTATCAAAAAATATTCTCCTCTAAATTTGTCTCTAACCAAGACAGGGTCTTACAGCAAACATGTTTCACCTGTAAGGAAGAGTTTGTCAAAGCTGAACCCAGCCATAAGAGAAGATTTGCCTCAACTCCCAAGTAAATTTAATTATTTAATTTCCAGAAGCACAGAGAAATGTTTGCTGTGCTTATTTTAAAGTGGATTTCCATGTCAAACCTTCGAACTTCCTGGAAGAAGGTAAAAATTAAAATGAATTATTTAACTGGGTTTTTTTGACATGATTCCAAACTTCCTTGTTAGATCAGAAGAGCCAAGAGCCTGCAAATTCTCAAGTTTATGTCTTGAACCACTCTTTCCAATCCTGACAAATATTGTCTGCAATGAAGAAACTTTTTTCACCTGCTTTTTTTTTAAAGAGACTATCTTAGTTTGCCTTTAAGAGGCATTAAATGCTTGAAAGCCCTTTTTCTTCTGAAATCCCCTCATCATCAAACTGCTAGAAATCCCAGATACAGACTTTTGTACTTAAAAAGTATGTTCAGTGGCAGGTGGGGTGGGATGCTGCTCAAGGATTTAGAGTCTGAGCTCTGAACCCATCCTCGTTAAATGGTGAGATTTGTCATGGAAACATGACCTATGGTGAAAATTGTTAAGATTGCTGAAATGATCAGCATTTCGACTGTCCCCGTGTCTCTTTATCACAGTTAACCCTGCTCAGATGTCTGGAACCAGCAGCTTCAGCATGTCAGCTCAGGGTCAGGGAATTCCCAGGCTGGTGAAGTCTCAGCAGAGCAAAAAAGAGGATAAAAAACTGGATGGGGGGTGGGAAAAAAAGAGCTGAAAGGCTGAATCACCATTAGAGAGTCCTGACTCTGCAGGATTGTGTGATTGCCTTAGATCCTTTGCTGAACTGCCTGCTGGAGTGCTGGGGGCTACAGGGCTGTGGGGGAGGTTGCAGATGTCTGCCTTGGTCTTCACATGGTGTTTATTTGTGCACTTGCTCTTGTTTTGGTGCCTCCCCATCCCTGAATCCATTTGCCCGACCAGGGAGCGCTTTATACAACTGTTTAAAGTGTGTCCAGTCCCGAGAGATGCAGAGGGGATCTTTTTGAGTTACTTTGCTGCTTTACTGTTGTCAGTGAAACTGGGGGATGTTTTCTCTGGTGCAGAACAAGCTGTGTGTAGCATTAACACGTTGGAAGGCTTGCGGGAGCCGCGCCCAGCCACAAGTTCCAGGCAGGATAACCGGCACCAGCAGAATGCGTGGTAGCCGCCAACAGAACGCGTGGTGGCCAGCACCGAGGCCAGGGTGGCCGCAGGTGCCGCAGCGTCCGGGTTGGAGCCACCACAGATCCAGCATTTTCCCGGTCCTGAGCTCGGCTTTTACCTGACCATGCCAAGACCTGCCAAAGCACAGCCATGAGCGCTTTGCTCAGGGGTCTCGATGGTCGGGGGAGGCTCTCTGCAGCCTGGGCCCGCCCGTACGGCGCCTTTTTCCACCAGGTAGCTGCCGCAAGTTTTGCTTCTCCAAAGTTTTGCGCGTAGCATCCGAGCGGCTGCCCCTGCCCGGCTTTGCCAGCGTGGGAGCAGCCCCGGGTCTGGCACTGGGGAAGGGGTTTGGAAAGGCAGCGCTGCTCCCTTAGTCGGGGTGGGCTCTGTTAGTCAAGGGTGGGCTCTGTTAGTCGGGGTGGGCTCTGTTAGTCGCGGGTGGGCTCTGCTAGTCGCGGGTGGGCCGGGTTGCTGCTCAGCAGAGGCTGCTGGCCCCTGCTCGCGGCCGTCGCTGCTCCTCACCCGGGGAGCCTCCGCAATTCCGTGTTAAGGCCACAAACGCCAAGCGGTGCCGAGAGTTAGGAGCAGATGAGTAGTCCCCTAGGAAGCTGGCACGCTGTCAGCGTGGCCTGGTGGCGAGTTAACAGCTGTGGGCATGGTTTTCTCCGCAGGTGCCTACAGAAGGGGTCCCGGAGCCGCAGGATGCCTCCCGCGGGCGCTGCCTGCGCCGCACCGTCAGCGTCCCCTCCGAGGGCCAGTTCCCCGAGTACCCGGCAGAGGGGGCCGCCCAGCTAGGTAAGAGACACCTCGGCCACGGGAAACCGAGCTAGGCCAGCTGAGCTGCGAGCTGACCGAGGGCAGCACCCTGCCCGAGCAGCCCGCCTAGCTGGGCACCACCGCGGGGAAACGCCTCCGGCAAAGTGGGTGCCGAACACCGGGGCTTATCCGAACACCGGGGCTTATCCGAACTGAGATGGTTATGGCACGCTGGAGGAGCTGTCCCTGCACGCGGGGAGCTTGGCAGCTGTGTTGTTAAACTCCCTGGGATTTCCAGGTGAGAGCTGCTGGATGCGGGTCAGGCGGAATGCAGCTCCTGCCGATGGCCCCGAGTGGTTCCCGCTGGTTTAGAACTGTTAGGTGGTAATGTTTTACCTCACCTCTGGAATTTCCTTGGCTTCGTATTTTCACAACAAGCACCGAATAACAGGTTTTTCTCTTAGCTTGCCTCATGCCTGTTCGGGGTGCAGTTCCTAAAAGAAGCAGCCATCTGCCTGCTGGTGGCTATAGTTATCCATGTTGAAATTTAGGCAAAGCAAAAGAAAAGATAGGTATTAAAAATGACAGACAAAGGCTCTGTTGCAGTGGTTTCCCAAGTCCAGGTTTGGCCCAGTTCCCTTTCTTTTCCACCCCACTTGTGGTTGGATAAAAGAGCACCATTCCAGCTCTTTGCAGAAAAGAAGGAAGAGGCAGCAACCCCACATAAGCAAGCTCTTCTTTCTCTTCCTAGCCTATGCAAGAAGCTTTCCTTGGCATAGGCTGGTGAGACTTAGAAGCAATTCTTCCCTGGTTCAGCTGTGAAAAATGTCACTCCTGAGAGAGTGAGCTATGAGGAAAAAACATACATCTGTAAATAGTAAAGGAGCCTTGATAACAGCTATCAAAGATAAAGAGCAGATAAGGTATTTTTCATCTCACAGCCTCAGCTGGTTTTTTTTTTACTAATAATTTTATTCTATGAGTATACTGCACACAAGTAAGGAAAATCACAGTCTAGCAGATAATTAATTAACACATTGTAACTGTATTGCTTATTTATTTGTACTTGTCAATAGTACTGTTTAACTCTTTCTTATTTGAGGAAGGCAGATAAGGTTCTTTTTTCTATTTCTTAGATTCCTGGATTGGAAGTCTGAAAATAAACAGAGCAAAGTTGGGGATTTAGAGGGCAAACTGCAAAATACTTTGAGATGAAAAGAGCCCTGACTGGATTTGTTTGGGGCATTTCAAATGCACCTCTAAATTATCATCTTGTTTTGCCATATGAATAAATGTTCATTCTTGTTTGGAACGAAACCCAGTATTAATCATGTGTACATGGTGTTGTAGGCAAAGTACTTACTCCTGGTGTATGGCTAGTGGGGATGAATGAAAAATGGTATTGCAGCCAGTCTGCGCTAGGCAATGAATATTATTTGTAGCTTCACAAGCTAGAAAGACCTTTAAAAATCTAAGATTTAAATGCCTTCTTCTTCTATACCATGTGTGAAAAATGTGTCGATTTTCTAGACTTTGCTGAGCATCCCAATATCCAGAAATCCCAGAGTTATGTTTTTAAAAGGAACCTTGTAACATTCTTGATTTTTCTTGTGGGCCACAGAGAATGGATGACTCTGCTGTTTGGTGTCTGCCTTGCTGTGGATTTTGCTTCAGTTTTAGATGCAAGTGGCATCTTGTAGTGTGGTATTTGATAGGTGCCTGACAAGAATATTATTAAAAGTACATGATACCTACATAGTGTTCTCCGTGTGAGAGCTGCAGCTGCGGTGAATACAGATGTCACAAAGTGTGCAGCCAAAGCAACTGGGCATGCAGTGGGAAGGGAAAAATTGAGCAATGCCCTTTCTGGGAGTACGGATGAGAGTGAGGGAGGAGGGAAGGTTATATATAATCTCAGATTGCAGTGCCCTAGGTAGTTCCCTTGTTTTCACATCCTGGTTAAAAATGACTCTTGTCATGATTACAGAACTCCTGCTAATGAAAAGAGTGGGTTGATGGCAAGCAGTGGGAATGGCTTTGTGTCAAGACACTGAGCCAGAGGACATGTTAGTGAAGGGAACCATTGCACATCTCTATAGAGAGAAAGAAACAGATGGTGGCAGCCAGGACGTATCACAAGCAGCGCAGATAACAACTGCACTAAAATAGCTTTGGAATGGACACCAAAAGCTGAGGCAGCCACAGTATCTGGTAGAGAAACTGCTATGCAGAGCTGATAAGAATATCAAGCTTGTCCTAGGGAGGCATGTGGATAACATGGCAACTGCAGGCATTGCATCTGACAGTGATATCTGAAATTACTCCTAGCAGAAGAGTTCCTTAGGAATGGCTCTAGTGCAGAGGTGGAGGCATAGCAATAGCATTTGCTCTTTTCCCTGAGTAAGGTTGCCATGCCTTTTTTGTGATTGACCAATTAATAGATTTATTTATTAAAAGTAAAAAAGGGGGGGATAAGGTGATGGGGCTCTCTTTCATTTGTAGCAATAAAGTTATAACTTACTTGTATGAGAATCTTTGTGTTATTGGAGCAAATGGAAGTGCATGTTCTTCAAGGGCTTTGCATAATCAGCAGTAGCACCCATTCTGCAGATTTCTGTGGCATTCTTTACAGAATTATGCACGCATCCATGTGGCACCATTCCTAGGAAGTGTGTGGGAGAGAAACTACCCACGTTACATCTGGGAAATGGAAGCAAGAGATGTGTAAGTCCCCAGAGTTCAGCATTAAGTCAAGTGTGCTTCACCCCAGGGCTGCCCAAGTCACTCTCGCCGTCTCTCTCATTTTTCACCCTTGCTGCAGGGATGGCTCAGCTGTTGGGAGGCAGCTGCTGCACCACCATGGTTACAGTCCTGTGTACTAAGATAGACATCAATTTCCACATTCTTCAGTACAGTAAGCTGTAATTTGTGATGGTTCAGCAGCTGCCAGCAGAGCAGCTGAGCCATCCCTTCTGTGCAGGCAGAAACCACTGTGGTCACCCTCAAACGAGGGCCCCAGGGGTGGACGCAGGAAAAGAACCACAAGATAGAAAGTGACTTGTTTAAACATTGAAAACTAATAAGATCACTTAAAAACTTTTAACTCCAGAGGCACTCAGCATCTACTAGGAGCTAGCTTAGGAGCTTGCCCTCTGCTTGCAGGCAGTGTTGCTAATGCTGAGATTATTAATTCCTGTCTGGAAGATACACTGTACACTGAGTTGTGTCAGCAAGCCATCCATTAAATATATGGCATAAAATTTCCTTGGTGCATAATCCCTGTCGTTCTAGTAATACCTCTGTGAGTGAACAGGCACACTCTAAATGTGTCATTTACTTGCTAGGATTTCGTCTTGGCAGCACTTACTTAAAAGGAGCCTCCTATCAAGAAAGCTAAAAATGTAGCTGTAATTTCTCCCTAACTCCAGCTTGACAGCCTCTAACCTTCTTTCAAGTGTTATTTGCAATGGGCCAATTCTATTACCAAGTGTGGTGCAGGCCCTGGGGACCAGCACCTGAATGTCACAGGAAGAGGAACTCAAGCTGGTCCATCTCTGTTTTGCCTCCGTTTCTGCTTCAGATCCTGCCCTTTTTCTAACAGGTGTATTTTTTCCTGTTTAGGGAGATTACATCCTTTTAAAGGATCATTGTTTGTGACAGTGTGTTGGAATTAGCCATTCATACAGTAAAAGCATGATTCAGATTTCCACCATTCATGCTGTTTGACAGGCTAGTAGCAGTTACCACTTCCTTTCCCAAAATAATCGTCTTCTCTCTTGCTGTGCTTCCTTCTCGCCACCTGCTCACTCTAAATGAGAGCTGTTAAAGAGAATACACAGCAAAAGTTTGCATTCTGGCAGCTTCGTGGCATTAATGTGAGATTTTTTTTTTGCCTGCACTGCATATGTGAAAATATCAGGAGGAATTGAAAGTGAAGAAAGGCTTTGGGGTTTGGTCTTTTGTTGCTGTTGGTTTCTAAAATTATTAGGAAGGAGCATCGTCATCAGGGAGAATTTTTGAGATTCTCTGATGCCTAGAAAGGCTAGTGGTGATGCAAATAAATCTTCTTTTGATATGTGGAGGTGAAATCATCCAAGAAGAAAAAGAAGACTGTTTCACTCATTGAAACAAGTTAACCCTGCTTTTTCTCAGTCTGAATATGCACCCCTTGAAAAAAAAGGTTGCTGAGAGCAGGTGGGAGGTGAACATGCTCCTTGCAGGTTTTAGTTTTGTCCTCACCCTGAGTCACTAGCATTGACAATGAAGCCAGGCCCAAACTGCATTGCTGCTGGGTGAGTTGGGCAGAAATCCTGCCTCTGTACGCTTCTCAAAATCCAGAGGCTTTGGAAATGGAGTGAGCAACAGAAGATGAGTTAAGCAACATCTGGTTTCATTGCTCTTAGTTCCTGCAAGTCTCTGCTGAGCCCTCCTGCCTGGGGAGGATTGCTCCAATACCCAGCCCGTGCTCTTCCTTCAGGTGGATACCTGGCAGGAGAGAACACACAAGAGCTAAAAAGATTTCTGGGGTGGTTTTAATAACTGCTGGTTTTAAGATGAAGTTGTTTACAACTAAAGCTATCAAAGCTGAGCCTTGCTTTCTGTATATTCCAGCTGGAATGAGTATTTGTGATGAAAGAAAAAATAGATTTACTCTGTGCTCACCACATAATTATGATCCTTGTACACTGAGAGCTAGGATAAATACCTGGAAAGTGTTACTAGTTTTAGAGGTGGGGAGAGGGAGACAGTTTGTTTTGGAAGAAAGGGGATTGTTTGTAACCTGCTCAATGAAAGAATCTGCAGTGCACCAGTTTTTACATTCACTCAAGATTTTTATGTTCAGCAAAGATTTATATAGGAGATATGCAGGAATTTGATATGGTGGAAGTCCTGTTACTCCCAAAAAAACCACGTGCCGACAACAGGGCTGTCCTTCACCTTCCACCACTCTTACTTGGCCTGCAAAGAGTATATGTTAGAAAGTAGGGATGAAAAAATGCACTTCACAGCTCCCTGTATCTCGTCTGTAGGGATTTATGATGTGTCTCAATGAAGTAATTTTCCCAGTAGCACTGTGTGCTTTGTCACTGTGCTGCCCTGTGCAAAATATCCCTCTACTGCCAGCTGTTAAGCGTGGCAGGGATACAAAGCAGGCCTTGGGTTTAGCCCTCTGATGGAGGGCTGTGTTTGGCAGTACCTCTGGCAGGAGGATGGATTCAGATGTGCTGACTTGACGTGTTTGCAGCTCTCTGGGTCTGCCTGGCCTGGGCTTGCACGAGCGTGTCTGTGTGTACCTGTGAGAGCTTCCCATCCTCCTCTCACAGGCCCAGGAGCCCAAAGGAGCAGATGCCTTACTGCCTGTTCCCTTTGTCATGGCATTCTCAAGCCCCAGAGAGTGGTGGGGATTTTTTTTGTTTTCTTTTGGAGTTGTGCTTCGTACCACAAAGCTCCCAGGAGTGCCCCCAGGAGCTGAGGTGGGGAGGGGAGCACGGTTCTGGCCCCTGGGGTGTGACACCACGCAGCGTTTCCACAGGCTGCAGGTGCTCCCGTGCATCTTGAGCCCTGTGGCTCCATTCCCCTGCTTCCCTTCAGCCCAGAGCTGCCAAAAGCCATGTGTGGGAGCCCTTAGTGAGCTGGGATCTGAAGCCTTTGGCTCATTGTAATTACACAAACAAGGCTTTGCTGACAACTACAACCTTTGCCTGCTTCACTGTCTGGTGCCTTGGGTCATGATCTCTTAGTGCTGTGACTTGGGTATTATTAGCAGGGAGTGTAACTATGCCAAGATCAATTGAAATTCTAAAACTTTTAAGTCTTTAGATGGCATTGTTTACCCATCATGTTCTATCCCAAAATGCAAATGCATACAAACCAGAGAGTTGCCTTTTAAAAAACCTCCTGTGAAATCCAGCTGCTCTTGGACATCTTTGCAGGCTACACAGGGAAACATCTGCTGTGTGAAAAGTGCCCTGCTATCTTTTGCATCCACAAAAGAGGTTAGGAAACTTTGGGAAAAGCCCTGAAGTAATCTGAAATTTGGACAATGTACAGTGCAATTTGCCTGCCTTGGAAGGATGGAGAGTTTAGACAACTCCAGTTGAAATTAAAGCTGACTCCAGGGAGGCTGGATGTAACAGACAGGATGCCTGGATCTCAGTGACATTCCCCTGGGCAATTGGAGTTATTTGTTTACAGAAAATTGCCAAGCTGCTATCTTTCTTCTTCTATAACTCAAGCGAAGCCAAAGGATTTTGGTTTGTTCTGAATGCTGCTGAAACTTTATTCCCTTGCACACAGATCATCTGTGCTGAAAGCTGAGTTTCATCATGAAGCAAATTTTATCTGTTTAGATCTTAAACCTTTTTAGGGCAGAGGTAAGGGGTAAGAACACATTATCTCAGCTTTCTAATACTGATACGTAATCCATTAGGTCTTTTTTTTTTTTCCCCCTTGGAAATGTGTATTACATCCCTGCCCACTGCTTCCAGAGCACACACCAAAAAATCCCTTTAGTGATTTTTAAATTTGATGTTGTGAGCATGAAGAACACTTTGTAAGGATAGCATGTTGTGCAAGATAGTAATTTCTAAGAACTGGTGGCTCTTGGGCCATCTGGGGCACATTTGTTGCCTGTGTTCTAACCAAACCTTGGTTTATTATGAAGGACACTGTGATTTTCCTTTGATTTCTCAAGAACAGCATTAAAAAATATTTATGAATTTTTTTAGAGAAATCTACCTTAAATCATACATGAAGTCACTCTGGATTGTTCAGTTTGATGGCTTCTCTTTTCTAGTTGTTTATCTTGTGGCAAAAAGTAATTACACTTCACCCAACCATGTATACTTAGCTTTTTTCCATCAGTAACAACTGGCTTAACACTTAATGGAAAATTAGCCTTCCTTCTTACTGCCTGAATTTCCTTGTGTTGCCTAGAATTAATCTGAACTGTTGAGTTAAAAATACAGAGTTTGGTATCAGTTTACAGAATTAGCTGTTGATCAGTTTATTGCTGTAGCACAAATCGATGCTCAGCAATGCAAATATTTCTGAGATGGGTTTAGGTGCATGTCATTTGAAGTCTGCATGAAAGGAAAGGCACAAAGCTGTCTCTTCTGTGCAGGGATGTGCAGGAGTTGCTGTCTCCCTGCCTTCCCACCCTCCTTGGTGCTGCTTCTGTCGCTGGCCAGGGGAATCGATTGGGCTTCACAACAGCGAAGTCATGCTCACATACTTGTGTTGGTGGCTTGGCTTTGAATCTGACCTGGGAGAGGTTCCAAATTACCCCCAGCAGCAGCCTGGAGTCAGAGCAGCTCGGGTGTAATATGAAGCTGCTCTCTGTGCTGGCTTTGATCAAGGCAGGGCTCTTACAGTAGGAGCAGAGGCACGGCCCAAGCACGCACTGGGGGTTTTACTGGCCTGCCACCCTTTGTCAGTGATCCCTCTTTGGTGGCACAAGGAGAGGAAGGAATTAGAGCTGTGATTTTTATCTGCAAAATGGACAAAAACGTTTCAGCAGCTCAGCAGAGAGATGATTTACTGAAAGGAAAAATAATGGAGCCACAGAGGGAAACTGAGCTATCGAACTCCAGCAGAGTTCATGGGGACCTCTTCTGCCAGGCACCTCTGTGCTGCAAGCTAATCCCAGGTTCCAAAGCAGCCTTGGAGCTGGAGAGGACTCTACACTCCAGCAGTGATTAGTGCCTATTAAGATACAATTGGTGTCCAGTAAAGTGCTTTTGGTACTAATAATTCTCGATGCATGTTTGAGGCTGCTTTATCTCATGCATCACCCAGTGAAGAACTGGAGGGTTTTTCTGCTTTATTTTTTCATCTCACTTGAAACTGCAGGTATTTCCTTGGCCTTTCAGTGAGCTGGATGCAATTTAGGTGAGGATTTGAGCATCGAAAACTCCAGTCATCTCACTTGTTCCTCCTCACCAGGGGTCTTTTCCCACCATTCTGTGGCATGGACAAGCTGCAGCAGCACACCAAAGACCTGTTATTTGAACCAAAGTCCTGGTATTTGAACCAAAGTCCTGGTATTTGAACCAAACTCCTGTTATTTGAACCAAACTCCATTATCAGGGGTTTCTAATAATTTTTACTCAACATCACAGTCTTTTGGAAACAACCTTCAACCCTAGATTTTGCAAATTGCATTTCGTGTTTCTGAATCTGGGTAGATTTCTAGAATAATTCCAAGTACTTGTGTAGTCTGCCTTTCCCCCCTCTAATTTATTTATTTATTTATTGCCCCAATCACTCTTTCTGCCTAAGTCTTCAGCAGACATCTTTGCTTGAGTCAGACAGATTCTTCAGCACTTCAGAAATCCCTTTTTGAGGTCCATGCAGCAAGTTGTAGGATTGACAAAAACAGAGGCCAGGACTGAACCTTCCCACATCACTAAAAATGGCTTCTTTGGGAGAAATAGGCAGATTATGGCCATATTTCAGAGCCGAATCTAAAGTTTTAACCCTTCTGTTTGAACCCGATTTTAAAACAGAGGCTTCCTAAATGAAGGAAAAAGCACAACACGGCAACAAATCCAGACAAATTATGAATAAATAAACAAATAATGATGATAATAATAAAAGGGAAAGAAAGCAAAAAGCCAGGATTTTCCCCGAAAAGCACAAGAACCCTTTGAAGAGGCTAACTTTGGTGTCCCGGTGCTCAGTTTTTCCATCTTTTCCCTCGTGCCCTGTGGCACACACGACCCGTGTGATGCTGCTCCACCCTCCGCAGAGATGCTTCTCTGTGGTGCTGGTGCAGGGCTCTGGAATGCCGAGCGCTGTGTAATTAGCAGAGCAATTGTGGCTCTGTGCTCCGCCGGGGCGGGCAGGGAGAGCAGACCATGGTCGCTCAGAAGCTCTTGCAGCTCTTGTGCAGAGCCTGGCTCCACCGTGATCCCAAGTTTCCCCTCCTGCTTCCACTAATGAGGCATTTCCAAGCAGTAGGTCGAACCTATGTGTCCTTTGGAGGGACTGTGTATGTTATGCTGCTGTTAGTGGCACATTTTTGGGGAGAGCCTTTTTTTTTGGAGCTTCTCTTCTGTTCCAGTGCTACTCTTGGTGCAGGATCCCTGGGTGCAGTTTGGTGATTGGCTTTAGAGGGTGATGGAGCAGTAACAATTGTCTATTATTTATTTTGCAGTCAGTATTGCTCGAGCACACCTTCAATAAGCTTTTTTCCCAAGGGCTAGGCTTGCTTTTCCCTCAGATTTTCCACAGGAGCCTTGGCAGGAGGTAGGGTGACCAAAGCTTCCGTTTCTTTCCAGGGTGTGGGAAATTGTTACCTGAGAGAATGTTCAGGAGCTCGCCTTGAGTAACCCTGCAAGAAAAAAAAAGGTCGTGGAAAACAGGACTGAATCAGAGGAGAGTGTTGTATTGCCATCAAACGGCAAAATTAGAGAAAATTGGGGAGGAAAAAATTGAAGAAAATTAAAAATAAACAAAACACTCACTCCTGACTACAGCAAAAGTTAGGAGGGAGCGTGCAGCCCCTCAGCTCTTGGTGAGCAGTTTCAGCCTGTTCAGCAACAGGCTGAACAACTTCACATTCTTCTCGGCTGTGTGTTGGTGTGCTCGGGTCCCCCTGGCTGGCAGGTGGGAGCTGCTGGAGGGCAAACCTTGGGCTTTTAAATGGAGCCAGCGTGACACGCTCTTCTGTCCGGGCTGTACAACCTGCAAGCGGCAGTGTGGTGGCAGCAGCTGCCCAGCCCCGTGGGGTTTGCCTTCTGTGCCTCCGAGAGCTAGAAATAAATAAAAATGCCCGGAAGTTCAGCCCTCGGCACTTCTAAAATTAAAAAAGAGCTCAGGAAAAGGCAATCGGTATCAAACTTCACCGTTTCACTCTCAAAGCCGCAGATCTTGGAATTTAAAGACACAAATAAAAGGCAGTGCAGGAAACAAAGAGGGGGGAGGGAAGTTCGTTGTTTGCTTAAGTGACTCTTGGGGCTTTTTTGCTGCTGCGTGTTTCCTACGCTGTAGAAGCATTTGAAATGGGGAAACATCTTCTAAAGAAGTGCAGTTTTTCAGAGACGTTCAGATGTAGTTCCCGGTCCAGCTCATGAGATGTTTTCATGTGAACTGGCTTCTTGCACTCCGGACAGTGTACGCGGTGCTATCACCCTCCTACGTTTCCCCGTAGCCGATTTCAGACTGGGGAGTCAGCTGCTCGCAGTGCCCGACTTTTCCCGGCATCGGACAGCTTTTCACGGGCGCGTCTGCCGCTGCCCACACCCCTTCCACCCCACCCCGAGTGCCTGCGCTGCCCGCACGGCTCGGCCCGGGGGGGATGGAGCGTGTGCCCGAGCCGGGGGGCTCGGGGGGCTCAGTCCCGGTGCGGAGGGGGCCGGCGGCTCTCGGGGGTTGGCTCTCGCCCGGCCCGAGCCCCGCAGCCGAATAGGGAGGCTGGCGCTGGCCGGCTCCGGCTTTTCTGCATTCCTGCCCGGCGCGGGAGGGGAGAGCGCAGGGGCTCCGCTGCCTTCCTGCTCGGCATCCCGGCGGGACCATGGTGGAGCTGTCGGCATTCCCAGGGAATGCGGAGCGCAGGTGAGACGGGTTCCCTCCACGGCATCGCCGCGGGGATTGCGGCCCGGCGGGCTTGGCTCGGAGGCACGGAGATTTAAAATGACTTGGCTCAGAGCAGTCTAGGAGCAGCTTTAGCCACGGTGCATGTGTATATCAACTCTTTTATTCATTATTTCGCCTTCGCGCAGAGCTCTCTGAAGAGGTCTTTCCATTGGTACTTTTCTGCTGCAGAAATTAAATGTTAGTATTAGAACAATGTGTAGACGCAAAGATGAAGAACGGGTTTTTGTCAACAGCTTCCAGAGCTGAAAATCTCTTTTATTGCCACTTCAGTCATAAGGTTTATTTTTCTGCCTCTCACTTTACCTAGGTCAGTACATTTTTAAATGACATTGGATTTCTAGATAAGGCCAGGCATCATCATTCAAGGGCACACTGCAGGAATATTTGTCAGTGTTTATTGTGTGATGTTTCCAGCATAGGAAGGATGTTGCCAACCTTGCTTCCTGTCCTCCAGAAAGTGTTGGTAAATCAAAGCAGTTCAGGGAATCCTACAGGTTGCACGTAAAAACCAAGAAGATTTGGGTTTCTTTCAATATAAAGGGCACTGCCTTGGCAATGCCACTTGCTTTTCTAGTAGCTTTTGCCCTAAAATGCATGAAGTGATAGCAAGCTAGAAAGCATTTAAGTTTCCTGCCTTTTGATATGGTTGAACATTTTCCAGTAGGTACAAAGCCAATAAATGTTGTCTAAGGAACCGGGAAATGGAATCTCCTGAGTCAAATGTTTTCTGCCTCGGAAACCTCCTTTAATAGGTGCTGATTACAACGTCCTCCTTAGTCATTTTCCTCCTCATCCGTAGACAGGGTGAATACTAATTTACTAACTTGGAGAGACTGTTTTTGTTAGGCTGAACCAATGCACTTGTTCTGCAGCTGCTTTTGAATTATGCGATTAGAAAATGAAAACCTTCTGCCTTAGCTTTTTTTCAGACAAACACACGTTTCTTTGAAAAACAAGCAAACTTTTGGCAAACAGCTCAGAAAAGTTCGAGGCAGCACAATGCCTGTCCCTCCCAAATTTCATTTAGGTGATTCTAGGGTAGTTACCACGAGGTTGCCTTTAGATATTTCCTGTCTCTTTTTGGGGCTCTTTCATATGATTAACATGTTAATAGGGCAGTGAATTAAGAGTACAATACCGGGGAGTTGTGGAAGGCAGACGTGAGCAGCAACTTACATTCCTGCAGATCGTTCATGTTGTGCCCAGCTTTATCTCATCCTCTGTGGGTGCTCTCACTCTTTCTCTCTTTAAAATCTCCGGGGAGGAGGAAAAAAGTGGAATTGCAATGAACACTTGAGGTGACTTGTGTCAGAAAGATCTGTCATGGCTCTTTAAAGCTCATGGGAACAAATCAGCTTCATTTGTGCATAAGCAGGAGGGAAGGGACATTCTGCTACACTGAGCCTTAGCCTGCCCCTTGCCATTTCCCGATAGCTGGGAGTCAGTGTAACATGTAATATTGGAAGGCAGAGAATTTGGGGATGCAGCAAATGACAGGGTGTGGATGGCATTTGTAAATGGCTCGTTGGCATCAAGAGACAGATTCATTTTCCAGCCCGTGGAGGTACGTACCTTGTCCAAGCTTTAATTCTCCACAAGGGGAATGCTTCCTTTTATCTAGATTTCTTGGCTAATTGGCATCAGACAGCACAAATGTTTTCTAGGAGGACTAATAATGGTGGGATTTGAAACGGAGCCAATGGCAGAAGGGAGACCTAATGATCCCCTTCCATTTAATTTTCTTCAGCTATGGGTGGCTGCTTCTGGTAAGGGAGAGGGAAATCTGCACAGGAAGTCAGCGAGCAAATGGTGCAACTACAGGCAGAGCTTATGGTTTCAGCACTATCACCTCCACATGTGAAATTTGTACAGGCTAGGGGCATATATGTTATGGATTTAATGGGAAACGGTGCTGAAATTGTCGTGGTACACATAACTGCAAAAATTGGGTTACAGAGGGATAGCTGCTGCTCTGCTGGCAGCTGTGAGTGGCTGTGGTGAGTCTGTGTGGAACCATAGAACCATTAAGGCTGGAAATGATCTCCAAGATCATCAGCTCCAACCATTAACCCGGCACCTCCGAGGCCACCACTAAGCAGTGTCCCCAAAAGCCACATGCACACAGTTTTTGAGCACTTGCAGGTGACTGCACCACTTCCCTGGGCAGCCTGTTCCAGTGCTTGAGTGCTGCTTCAGTGAAGGAATTTTTCCTGGTACTTTGTTCCCTGGCAGAGCAGTGCTGGTCCTTGGGCTGTGGGCCTGCTGTGGTAACACATGGTATCGCATTTTTCTCCTCCTGCACCTGCAGTGTGCTCAGCAGGGACTTCAGGAGGGCAATGTTGTGCTGTGAACACCTGCCAGAGGAGTGAAACAGCTCTGCCAACATGTTTCCTTAGAGTCAAGTCTCTGGGCAACCTTCAAAAGTGGCACCAGCCACAAGGATTGAAAAATCAACGTCTGGCTTAAAAAGTGGAGATCGAAATGATTTTTTTCTCTTTATTTATCCATTTTCCTAATTGTTTTGATTCATTTTGGAGTGGGCTTCAGTCAGGTTTCCGAGCTCAGTCGCACTGAAACTGTGACAGACTGGTCCTTTTTCTAGAAGAGATGTTGTAATTGTCTCCACATTTGTTTGGTTCTGGGGGTAATGGCAACAGAAAAATGCCAACTGTACAACATAAAGCATAATTCTAATGCCAGCTTTCACAGCATTCATGCTCTTAAAGGCCTGGCCTTGGATGTCACAAGGTCACTCCAAAATGTCAGGTGTATTTTCTCCAGGGAAGCTCTCACCAGAGTGTCCAGGAGGAAGCTCTAAGATATTGCATCAGTCAGAAATTAAGCCCATGTCCACAAGATGGAGGACTTGGTATGTCCTTGTAAAAATTCCTTAAACTATGCAGTCTCTTCCCTTGCCGTGCTTCCGTGCTTCACCACTAAATCTGGTCCCTAATTTGGGAACAGATTAAAAAACCCCTCCATATGCTGCCTTCCTTGTAGCCATCTCCAGTGTTTGGCAGGGCCCTGGGCCTTGGCAGGGGCTGTATTTTGATGCTTATGCAGAGATTAACACAGTCTTCCTATAAACACAGGTGGAACTGAGTGCTAGGAGGGAGGGAGAGCACATGATTTCAGGGGCAGGGGTAGGGACTCGTGGCTGGTCGTTCTCTGGAATGCTCCTGCTTTTCTGCTGCCCACCAGGTAAGTGTGAGCTGCTGCACGCCCAGGGCTTCTTGGTGCTGCCTTTCTGCCTCCTCTTGTGCTGTTAGCAGTGCAGGTAACTTCTTGTTTTTGCCTCTGCCAGTCAAGGAGAGTGCAGCTCTCATAGTGTTGGCAAAGCTGTGGTTTCTGGGTACATAAAGGGAGCGAGCAGTGACCTCAGGGTGGAGTGAAGCTCCCTGTTTGGCACGGCACCCTCGGCCCTGCTCTGCAGGAATCGCTGGTATTTAGGCTGGGCTGGAAACAAGCAAGTTGAACTCGTTGTGGGAGTGCTGTTACCTGGCACCAAACGCTGTAGGAAGAGGGTAAATAGTGCTTAAGTTGATGGGTTGGTGTGGCAGTTCCTGTGTGAGCTGGCCAGAAGTAGAAGTGTCATGGCCAGTAGATTATCACTATAATTATATTATTATTGATCATGGTGAATGGCATCCCACAGCACTTGGAAGCTGTCCGTGTGGGTGTCAGGCATGCTGATGGAACCAGAACATTGCAGACTGAATGATAAGATACTTATTTCTCTCTCACATTTAGTTCTCTGTCATGTGAACGGTTTTCCTCAAAATTGTAGTTCTCTGTTATCTGTGAGATGATGTGGAGTCATCGAAGGACAAAAGACCCCAAACCAACCACCACCCAAACCTAGCCCTCACTAAGTTGCTCTTTCATTTGTTTGCTCGTTGGAGATGTCATCCAGATGAGTCTAAATAAGAAAAATCATTCCTGGGTGTTGCCCAGCTCTGGTTGAGCATGTGTGCCCAAGGAAAAACAGTACGTCAGGAAGTAATAGTAGAGACCAACATGAATGGGGGAGGCTTGCCAACAAAACTGCCTTAATCAATTATTTTCACAAAATCCAGCACTTTTGAAGACGTGAACTGTACAAACTATGTGGTCTGCAAGGTGAGCAAGAAAAAATTCTTGGGAAAAATGTCCTCTTGCGAATGCCAGCATCGGAAATGAAGTACCCTTTACATTCTGCTCCTTAAATATATAGCTGGGTGTGCTCATACTTTAGCACAAGATGTCTGTTGACATGAGGCATATGGTTCACAGTCTGGAAAGGCACTCCAGAGCGGATGGCTCTGTAAATAACGGCTTGGCCCTAATTCGGAATTAAATTAGCTTCATATTTTTGGAGTGGTCACTAATGGGTACTTAGAAACTTGCCGTCCTGCTAGCAGTGTGGCTGAATCCTTTGGCTATTCCAGGGAGACCAAGGAAGTTGGATTGAGGACAAAAATGTAATTAAGTTGGTGTGGAAGTGGGAAAAAATACCCCGTGGCTGTTCATCAGTGAAGTTCTGAAAATCCAGCAGTTCTGCCCAGCTGAATTACCTGTATTGTTATGTACTAGAGGACTTCAAGGTTTGTTGTTTTTCCCACCTTCATTTTGAGCCTTTCTGTCCTTGTTTATCTTTCCAGGCTGTCAGCAGGCACAGCTTTCACTGCCCCTGGATTCCTCTCTGCTCCAGAAATTGTTATTTAGGAAATGCTTTTTTTTCCTGCCCCCCTCCTGAGTAAGCACTGGTTCAGGCCTCTGATCCCAGCTGGGCTGGGAAGGCTGGTGGTGCTCACTCTGGAAGAGAAGGGAACAATTACCCAGCTAAGTGATAATATTGCATCAGTGTGCAGAGGTTGTCATCTGCAGCTGGGTAAGAGCTGTTGAGAGTGAGTGTAGAGATCAGTGACTGTGCTAAAATCACTTCATTAGGCAATCTGAAAGGATAAAACACTAGAGGATAATGTGTATGTGTGGGCTGGCAGTTCATCAGCAGGGTTTCGCTTTCCACAATAAATGAACTGGCTTGAAGAGACACTTGAGTGTCCATCCTTTTTGCTTTTTTTTCTGATTAAAAAGGGCTTTCTGTGCACTTTGCCGTGCTCCAGTGGGGCTGTCCACATCTTCTCATGTCTGACATCAATCTGCTATCGATTTACACTGCAAGAGAATGATTCTGCTCCTAGCTGGTTCCTGGGATCATGCCACAGCACTACACACTGCCTTTGCTTAGGTAGCTTAAGCCAAAAAAGTTACCCATGTTCCAGAATAACTGTGAATACTTCCATCATGTTTTCCTAATACAAACTGAGTCACTCAGCCTTGTCCCCTGGGATCCTCTTGAACTAGATCACAGCTTGGTTAGGAGGCTGTTACATTGCAATGCTGCCCCTCAAAGCAAAATTACTTTCATTATAGATAGGCATTTAAAATGATTTTATGAAGGAAACAGCGCCTTGTGCACATAGCATTGACATTTTTAGGTGTCTGGGAAGCTGATTTTCAAGCTAGCTGCTTGTTCCATGCCATGGCATTGAAAACAGGCTTGAAAAGTTAGCACTGCTTTGCATTTTTGTGGGGCAAAGTGCCTCAACCAACTGCTGTTATTTCCCAATGGGCAGGTGAGTAGTTTTGCCTGGCACGTGACGTTGATCCAGGAGTTGCAGAAACAAACATTCATCGTTTCTCTATTCGCTGCTAAATTATCTGTAAGACATTTGAATAAGAACGACTTGGGTGTACAATACCTAAAGTGTATTGCTGTGAGGACATCATCTACTGACTAAAGCAATATCCATCCATCAGCCTGTCAGCACCTGTCCCTAGTGCATGTAAGACCCATTTTTCCTCCCCTCCAAAGTGCCTCATGCAGAGAACATTAACACATTATGATTTATAATGGCACCGTGAGTATGTGCTTACAAAGCATCTGCATCACAAGGCGTCCATGCTCTATTATTTGTGTGTGTTATGAATTCTCATTTACTAAAAATTCCTGTAGAAAACTCTGAGACTTATGCTTCTGGGTAGTTTCCCTGATCCATAAAGCTAATTTTTAAATTCTCAGGATGGCAAAGCTGCTTAGCCTCACAGGTTTCAGACTTGTAACTGTGGGAGGGTGACATTTGTGACACCTGCAGAGCTCCATCAGTGGCTGTAAGGCAGGAATTACCAGGGAAGGGATGGACACAGGTTTTAAATGATTCCTTTTTACAAGATGCTCCAAAGCAGAAGGGCTTGCTTTAATTTCCAGGCTTGAGAACTCATCTCCTTTTAGAACTCGGGGGTGAGGGAGATAAACCCAAACACTGTGAACAGGTTTTCTGGTGTTCCCACCTGCTCTTCTGTACAGCTGGTGCTCCTTTTGGAAAGCAGTCTCTCAAGGCAGACTTAGCTGCTCCTTGTCCCTGCTTTTTGATTGGTTTTTTGGGGTTTTTTTATTACTACTTGGCTGATCCTTCTCACCTCTCTACATTTTCATATTTTCCATACTTCTGCTCTGATCAGTAGAGCAATTTGCATTTGGATTTGTGTTGGTTCAACAAACTCCTGGTGTAGGTGGGTCCTGCAGCATGAAAATAAGTTAGTCCTGTTTTGAACAGCCTTCTCCTGCTCATTTGCATTTTATCTCACAATCTGGCCATCCTGGAAAATTTGGACAAGACTTTTTTTATGGCTTTTGGAAAGCTTTAGAGCACAAGACCTCCTTTAAGACAAATTTTAGAAGCTATTCACAGTATAACTTCTGCTGTGACCAGCACTACATCCCTCCTGCAGCTGTGTCTTTGGCTTTCCTGCACAGCCAAGGTTTAAAAACCAAAATCAATGCTCCAGGGGAGTCTGAAGATATATTTGAAGGGATTGTTTGAAGCTAAGTATTCAAAGGATGTAAGCAGAGAGAGCATTTCTGATACCAGGGTTTGATAATGGACTATCAAAGCATACAAACGTCAGCCAGAGCCCAGTGGTTGGGAGATGAGGCTTGATAAACTCAGTCCTGGAACTAAGGAGCAATTTGCCAGGCAGGAGTGGAGTTAACCATTGGAACAGCTTACAGGGAATCAGATCAGATTTGTGTCTTTGCTGTGTATGGTGACAATTGGATGTCCCTTTCTCTCCAAGACAGGTCTTTTGTTCAAGCAGGGATAATAATTCAATGAGTGGATGAAGTCACTGGGTGATGTTCTAAAGGTGTTTCAAGCCAGGTTAGATGGATTTGGTGTTTCGTAGTGTCAGTGGCTCTTCTACATCTAATTATCACTTGAAATTTCCAGGATTTCTAGTGGGGCTGTGTTCATGACTTACTTGCTTGCAAAGGCTTTTTAATTCTTGGCTTTGTTCTGCTGTCCATCTCCACCTCCCAACAAGAGGTGACCTGCATGAGAGTGTGACCTGCTAAACCACACAAAATGAAGATAAATAACAGGCATGTACTTACATATGTTTTTCCCCCTCTGTGGGTTTCCCCAGGAATGCGAATTCACAGGAGAAGTCTGCTTATCAAAACCTTCACTGCCCTTTCAGTTCCTAGTTGCATCCTCCTGACTGAGGTCTTTGCCAGTTCTAGCTCCATTTTTTACAAATTTTACAAATGTTTTACATTTTTACATTCCTGTATTTTAAAATACTCCAATAAGCCAATTTCATATTTGATACTTAATATACTTTTCCTGTTATCATGAACATTTTAAAATATTGAAAGGGATGAATAAAGTTAAATTATTACACAAGATGGGGTAGCCAGAGAGGAAAACAGGATCTGAATGTGATTTGTACTCCTAGAAAGGATGCAAAATTGGTAAGCATTCATAGGAAATCAATACTCATAACTCTGTTTTCTCTAGAACCTTTTATTTATGGAGTTGATACTTAATATTGCAAGTTTTTAATGGAAAGACACCCAGGTGATTGTGGGTACAGTATTTGATTAGGGAACTAAAAGAAAGGAGTTGAAATTTTCATTTCATATTGACCAACCAGATAGACCAAAATAACTACCTAATCCTTTCTCTAAAAGTTCTTTAATTCCATTCTTATTGCAAGTAGATTTACGTCATCAGTTTGCACAGTCTTAAAAGAAAAGGTTCTACTTGTGGAAGTTGGACAAAATGTGATCCTCTCACACACAGAGGGAAATTTGTTGGAACAGTTCATTTTGTAAAAGACAAATGAAAAAATCAGCTCTTTTTGCATAGATGGGAAATCTACCTTTCTGTCAGAGGGTTTTGTGTGATGCAGGGAATGTTTCCGTAGGGTTTTCATCCCTCTGGGGTGGGGGCATGCACTTGTTCAGTGGGGACAGGAGGATATCTCTGTCTGCTGGGATACCTCACTCCTGGCCCATGTCCCCTCATTAACTGGGAATTCTGGAGAGCATCTGCCCTGCTTGGCAGGTGTTTTATCAAAATATCTGTCCTGCACAAACAATACTTGATACAGTTTATCTTGGTAATTGGAATTTCCCTCCCTGCTGGGACTTGATAGCTCTTTTTTTTTTTTTTTTTCCCTCTTCATTTGTTGGTTGGTATCTAATTTTTTGCTTTGCTGATCTAATGGCTTTTTGGTGTCGCTTGGGTTTTAGTCAGTGGTCAGCAAATGTCCTTGTTTGTAATAGGGATTGGCAAGTGTGTAAATTATTTAAAATAAAGACAGGTTCAGAAACTGGTGAGCAAAAGGCGCCTGTCGCTTTAAAGAGTGCAGTTTGATCAGAGCATCAGCCCCATCCCCTGAGGACAAAGGCGATTTTGATTTGTGGGGCCCAGGAGTCCCTCACTTACCAGGATTCGTCACTGCTCGTGCATGTGTAAACCTGCAAAATGCTCTTTTGTGTAGAATAAACCTTACGCTGTGCGATTGAGTGTGACCCTTCATAAAGTCACAGCGACGAGCCCTCATTGCAGAGCAAGCTCTCTGTCCAGCCAGGGCAATATTCCTTCCCACCTAGCCGGGTTTTTTTTTTGTTTTTTCGATAAATAACCACCCAGCAGTGTTGATGGCTTCCTTGAGCCCCCCAGGAGCGCTGCTGCCTCCTTACCTGTCTGCGCTGCCCCGGTGCGGGGGGGCTGAGTCCGGTGCTGGGCAAGGGGAGCGATCCCCCCGGGCTGGGGAAGGGGAGCGATCCCCCCGGGGCTGGGGAAGGGGAGAGATACCCCCGGGGCTGGGGAAGGGGAGCAGCTCCGGGTGCTGGGGAAGGGGAGCGATCCCCCCGGGGCTGGGGAAGGGGAGCGATCCCCCCGGGCTGGGGAAGGAGAGCGATCCCCCCGGGCCGGGGAAGGGGAGCAGCCCCCGGTCTCCTGCTGTTGGCAGCCAGCAGCAGATTCCATTATTGCCGATCAATGCCGCCGCCATGCAGGAGGAGGGGAGAGGGAGGGGTGGGAGCTTCCTATTCACGGATTGATCAACCTGCCATTGCATGAACAAATTCATTGCAAGGAAGGCTGGGATGCTGGGATAATAGCTGGAGCAGGAAGGGGCTTGTAAACAGGGGAATGCAGGCTCGTCAGTAGTGGGGAGGGGATTTAAATTGCCTCTGAGCTTGCTGGTTTTTCTTCTGGCATAAAGCACAATACCTGAGCCTTCAAACAAAGCCAACACTGAGGAATGGTTGGGCTATATTGCACTTAGCTGATGAGCTATTGTGCTGATTTGTTTGAGCTTCTTCAGCACTGATATATTTCTCCTTTTTACTTAAGTTGATTCTGTCATAACCTGCTGCCTCTTCTGGATTTTGAGACCTCAGATTCCCCTGCTTCCCTTTTTTGCCTTCTTTCTGTTGCTGCTTGGACTGAAACCTGACACAAAGCGACAAGTACAGATCCCAGTTACTGCTCCCACCCATGCCTGCTGTGTCAGATGTAGGGTTGAGAGAACAGGGCAGGATCACGCTCTCATGTTTGTCAGTGTAGACAATAGCTGGAGTACTGGAATCCCAAGACCATCAGCTCCTCCCCATCCTTCCTGCCCTGCTTCGTTCACTTACTGTGTTCTGTATGGAAAAGTTTTCTGGCTGGAGAATAAGTCTTCTTTCTCCTGGGCATGTGGCCGAATGGCTGGATAGCAGCACGGAAGATGAGAAAAGCCTTCTCTCGTTCCTTGGTACGGTAGGGTACAAACTATTTTTTGGGTTTTAACACTTTTCTGGGAAGCCTTTGCTAATTTCTTCAGTCTTTCAGTTACCTGACCTTATTTGTTGTTAAAAGCTTTTGAGTGGTGTTCAGTGTTAATTAAACCTGGTTACAGCCTGTTTGAAATAGTTACAAACACACGGGCAGAGGTTACCTTGTAAATGGGCAAGTGCCCTGCACGTGAATTAAACTGGGCTGAACGATGTGCTGCTCTGGTGTCCTTCTCTGTGCCCTGTGAGGAGCTGCTCACTGGCTTCAGTCCACTTCATCTCATTTCTGTCAGCTTGCCTCACTTCTGAACTGTGTGGTGGTAGCAAGATAAATCAGGGGAGACTGCCCAAAGCTGTTCTTCTTGAGACAAAAGTGCAGATGCATTTAGAATAAAAATTCCCAAGTGGTGTCTTAACTCTGGGACACTGTTTAGGGTTCACTGATACCTCTCAGATGTCTGCAGTTCATTGGGTCTTTTCCTGTGTCCATAACAACAAATCTTCCTGCTCAGGGACAAAATCCTGCCACAGGGAGCAAGAAGTGCTGAGGCTGGGAGCAGCCTTCTGGGCCATGGAGAGGAACAGGCAGGAGCTGTGGAGCTTTGGTGTTCTGGAGCCAGTGAGGCTATCCCAAAGGATTGCTTTTGAGAGAATGCCTGTATTCACAGCCCTTTTACAGACAGTAAAAAGTATTGGTTTGGAAAGCTGTGGCTCAAGGCTGTTGTTTAATAACGAGGACAATAAATATTGATATCATCCTAATGTGTGTTTAAGTCATAAGCCTCTAAACAAATTAGGCTGCAGGAACAAGTTACCATGCGTCAGCTGATCAGCGTTAATTGTCTGTGTGCAATCTCTGCGGCAAACACAAGGTAATGTGAATTAGCTGGGGCAGTCCAAGATCATTAGGAACTAACGAGGACATCAGCATCTCCAGGTCGTGGGCAGTAGCTCCTGTCTCTGCTTTTGTGTTGGCACAGTTGTCCGGGCCATTTGTTTGGCTGTGTGTGGAGTCAGCCATTAGGGGAGGTTTCAGAGGCTGCTGCACGAGGAGGTCAAAGAGGAGCAGCTATCCCAAATTTTGTACAGCCACGCACATCAGGCAGAGGATACACTGAGCAGTTCAGGGATGTGCATCTGCTGCATTTCTGACTTGCTTTGCAGAGCTGGAGGATTTGTTCCTCCGCTTCGAAGCAAATGCATCAGTCTAAGAACAGCTGATGTTGTGCTCACTCAATGCCATGTACAGTTTCTTCCAAACTTTCAGGGAAAATAAATTGTGGGAGTTTATACTTGAAACCCCAGAATTATTCTCCCCTGTGATATCTGTGCCCCTCTCTTCCAGCCTCCTCCAGTATTAATCTGCTTCACATGTTAGGTCTTGTCTTTCAGGCTGTAAAGTCGTTTGGGAATCAATGACTTAAGTATCTTTTAAGTGACTTGGTGTCACTTGGTCATTTAGTTTGCTTGCTATGCACCTTCTATACTGGGCACAATTCAATTACACCTTTTTTATATGGCAGCACAATGCAAGGGTCTAACCAACAGAATTGCCTGTCTGTAAATTAAAAATCCTTTATAGTTACCTGGATCATCTGCCAAGACTTACCTGATTGACTCAATCCCCAGTAAAGCACAGTATCTTCTTTTCAAACCCCTGCTAATGGACTGGGAGAGTTTTTGATCATAGTTTGTATGTAGCAGTTGTTTGATGCTGGAGTTCTACAGCCAGTGAGCTTTGCAGGGTTCCCTTTGTATTTCCCATTCCAGGCTCAGCAGCTTTTGTGCACTTCAGTGTCCTGAAACTTGGTTGCATTTGCTCTGATGTATCTTCTTGTGATTTTCCCCCCGTGTGGTTGCCTCGATAAATGTGGAAAAGCTATCTCTGCAAATTTCCGTTTTTCCCTTTAAGTTATACCTTGCAGGATTCTCCTAATGTATTTTAGTCGGAACACAAACTTGGACTTCAGGACTTAAAACAGATTAGGGGGGTTTGAGTTTGCTTTTACCTTAGGCTTCTTGTACAGGCATTTAATGAAATTTTTATGACAGTCTGTGAATTGGGCCCAAGTCTGAATTCTCCCCAAGTGAGCAAAATGAGAGAGAATGCCTACTGCAAGATAAAACATTAACATTTTTATTTATTTCGATATGAGGCTTCCTGTTTCACCAGGTAATACCCATCTGAAAAATGCTGTTCAGACACTTCTTCCTCTTCTTGTTCTTTCTCCTGTACCTGCAAACAATTCCTACCTGGCATGGCTGTCCCACAAAGCCGAGAGGTTTTTTTAGTGTCTGCTTCTCCCACCTGGAGAAAAAGCTCTTCACAATGTAAATACGAATTTCCACCACAGCCAGGCATTCACGTGGCCACAGCACCCAGCAAGAGGGAATTTAGGTCAAGCCCCAGAGGCCTGTGGTGACCAGAAGTCACTGAGGCTACACCACCGTGGCAGAGAGGGTTCCCTTCCAAGGAGGGCAACCCTCACCGCTACTCCGAGTAGTAAGTGGCACCTGGCTTACACAAAGCTGCCTCCTGGCCTACAGAACGAGCTCTGGTGTGGCTGAGGGCAGAGAGTGGTGCAGAAGAATGGGAGAGGAGACCTAGCTGCCTTGTATCCCTGGGCAGTTCCCTCCTCAGAGGCACCTGCCACTGCAGAGCAATTGGCTCCGTGATTTGGAGCTGACTGTCGCTAGGTAGTGTGCAAATACTTGTTTGGATAAATACTTTGTAAATAAGTATTCCTGTGTATCAGGTGGTAAAAGTGACCCACTGGGATGTTTCCAACCCCTTTGTTTGATGGTGTAGTGGAAGGTGTCCCTGCCTGGGTGATCTTTAAGGCCCATTCCATCTCAAACCACTGTAAGGTTCTGCAATTATTTGTTGGAGGTTGGAATGGGGAAGATCTGTCAGGTGGGGTGGGTTTTTTTTCCCTTTTGCCTTTTTTTTTTCTTTTCTTCCCAGAAACAGAAGGGCTGAAAAAGGTTGCAGATCGTTTTGATGGATAAACAATGTGATTTATCTGTAGCCTTGGTCCCTGCAAGTTAGCAATGCAGAAAGCTGTTGTAATTTAATACTAAGCTCATCAGAGGTGCATTGATTTTTACAGCAGGTGAAGATTATGCAAGAGTAGCCTCAAGCATTACTAGTGGAGCAGGGGAGGGAACTGTCTAATTTTTTGCCTGGTGGTGACAGTATAGATTTCTTTCACAAGACTCAGCAAAAATACTGTTCTACAGGCATCACAGCAAGTTGCTTCAGCTTCTGATTTCCAGTTAACATATCCTGACAATTTTGCTATATCTGGGTCTTCCTTTTCCTAGGGACTAAACGTGTCTGATTGCTCTTGTTTTAGAAGGAGAAGAGAGGGAAAGGTAGTTTTTATTTTTAGTTCACTGCAGGTACCTAGTGAATATTTCATTTCCCCTTCCTCATTTGGCACACTATCTGTGATGGTGTGAGAGAAGAAGAAACTCATTTTACCCATGAAATATCAACATTTTATTTGCAGAAAACTTGCATTGCTGCTGGGTGGATGTTTGGGGGTGGGGAGGGGGAGGCAAGGGCAGCCAGGCACATTCCTTGTGGCAGCTTTTCAACTCCATTCAGTTTAAAGTTAAGCTCTTTCCCAAACTGCCCCTCCTGCAGAACGTGTGGTGGGATATAGTGGGGAATTTGGGCTGGTGTTTCCATTTATGACTCAGCAAAGTTAGCAGGCTGTTTTAAATTACCGGAGTGGCTTTGATGTGATTTCCTGCGCGTGAGAAGCGGAGGAGGCCAAACCTATTACGTTACTCGTTACTATTCAGTGTAACATAAAAGGTGCTCACTCCAGCCCTGTCCCAGTGGAATATATCACTCCCGTTTGCCTTCCTTACACGGACACGGGAATGGCAGGGAATGGCAGAGGCAGTTCTTTAAATCCTCCCTGCTCTCTGGGCCGAGCAGTACTCACGGGTGCTGCAGAAAATAAAGTTTCCCCTCCTCTAGGCCAGGTTCATGGGCAGGTAAAACCTCCCAGGCTGCTGAGGTGGTGGCACTGCCTGACTCAAGAGCCTCGGGCCGGCGCTGGCCCCGCTCCAAGCGCTTTGTTCCCGCAAGGTGCCCTGATGGGGACTTACCCTGCAGCTCTGGAACAGGTGATGCTCTAGGAGAAGCGCTGCTGCTCCCGAGGAGGAGGAGGAGGGCTCTCCCCACCGGGGCCTCTCAGTCGCGGTCCCCGCGGGCTCTGGCGGGCCGGGATGTGCTCGCTCGGTGCCAGCAGGGCTCGGGCATCGCCCCCAGGGCCGGCTGTGCCCTGCCCGTGCCCCGCCCGTGCCCCGGGGTCACACACCGCGCCGTGCCTCGGGCTCCGCGGGGCTGCTCTCCCTGCCGGCAGTCCTTGCCCCGAGCAGACTGGGGGGCTCCGTGTCGGCAGTTTGCTTTTTTTAAAAGATAAATATCTACCGAGTGAGACACTAACACTGCAGGGTCCACACTGCTTCGCCTCTCCTCCGCTATGCTCCATTTTGTCGGTCTCCAAGCATCCATGGGAGAGACGTACTGTAACTCCGCCGAAACCAAAATCCGCTGTGCAAAGACATCGCAAGTAATGCAATCCCTGAAGAAGGCTTCTCTCCTTTTTTTCCTTCGGCCCTTTGGAGGAAAACGCCGCTCTCGTGGCACCAGCTGCCTGTCTCTCTCCATAAACCTTGTGTTTTGCTGCTGCGAATCAGGATGTGCAGGGGGAAATTTCGGTAGCGGAGGGAAGCCGGCAGTTGGGCGTCTGTTAATAGCCTGAAAGTAACTAATGAGGATGTGCAGCCGGAGCGATTGATTGAGGAGCTGCAGTCCTGTGTGCTGCTGCTGCTGCTTGGCTCGCTCGCTCCCCAGCCGGGGAGGGGAGGGGAGGGAGGACCGAGGCGCCCTGCGCTCCCTCCAGCGCAAGTCGCGGAGCCCCGGGGCCAGCCCTGCGAGTTTAACCTGCGTCTGCCTCTCCAAAGGAAAGCGGCAGGAGTCAAAATGTCACTGCCCGGAGTCACGGCTCGCTCCTTTTCTTTAAGATTCAGAAGATAACAATGGACTTTCTGCTAGGAAGTGATTCTTTCCCTCCCCGTGTTGGGGGGTGCTTTGTGAAGCTGGATTCCTTAAAGTCTGGCAATTGAGCTGGAGATGGGCAGCACTTGTGATAAAGGTATCTGTGTGCATACATATGCATATCTAGCTCTGTATAAAAATGCATAGATGTGTGTTTGTGGAGAGATTTTTAATGCTGTCTGTACTTCATTCTGCTATTATTCCAGTGTTTGTACTAGTCAAAGATATCAGTACAGCTTTTATGAGTATTTGTGCTCATCAGATCAGTCTGCATGGATTTAAGATGCCAAAGTCGTGTCTTAGTAAGGTCATACTGCCAGAATGAGGAGAAGTTGACCTATTTTTTTTATCTGCAGAGATATATATGTCATATTACCCAGGCACTTACAAGTCTTCTGCTGGTTGCATGCTTGGAGCAAGTGGTGTGATCATACAGGACCGAACTTTGACCTTTGCCAAATTACATTCAGCTGGGACTAAAACTGAGCTTCCCCGGGTCTTGATTGTAGTTATCTGTTAATTACTGCACTGCTTACGTCAAAAATTTAAATTAAAAAAAATAGATTTAACTTCTCTGAATACTGTCTCTCAGACAGTAACAGAATATTAAGTATGTCTGGGTGTTGATCTCTGCCAGCACTTTTTATTTTAATCTCCCACAGTCAAGTCAGATTCACAACTGAATCTGCCAGTGAAAATGTCACTGTAGGTTAATAAGTGAATAAGATATAGGTAAATAGGTGGGTTAATTCAGCAGTTTAGTAATGCACTCAAAACTTTCCTGAGGCTTCTGTCCTACAGAGCACAAAACCTGACTATTCCCCACCCCCGGGCACCCATTCACCACCTTCTTCTTCTCTTCCTCAGAGGTCCCAGCAGAGAGATCTCCTCGCAGACGGAGCATCTCGGGGACCAGCACCTCTGAGAAAACCAACTCCATGGATGTTCCGAACACTTCTCCTTTCAGAGTGCCAGTAAGTGTTGCCTTCCCTGCCACATTTGTCTCATTGGATGGGAGGAGGAGATGGAAATACCTCAGGGTACAGCCAGGCTGGGGGAGCCTGCGGGGAAAGGAATTACTTGGTTCATATTTCCAGTTGACCAAGAGGTTTTGCTATGAAGTGTCATATATGGTCAATAAGATTCCTGGTAGATCCCTAACTTGCTCCTTTCTGTTGCCTTGATCTAAAGTTGCAGATAGAGAGACATCAGTGTTAATGTGGGCAGCGACCTATATAAATACTTTTGAAGTCGCCTCCAGGGATTGCTTTCCAAATTCAGTCTTGACAGGGAAACAAGTTCCTTTAGGTCGGTGATAGCATGTCATTTGTCCCTCTTGCCACATGGAAACTTGAAATGGTTTTATAGTTTATGTGTTAATTCCTCTTTAGCTCTTTGGGCTTTGTCCTGAGTTTGGTTGGCTGTGAGTCTGTGGGAGAGTTGTTCAGCCTCAGCCTGGATTTTCCTTGGGTCAGTCTTTGGTCAGTGTAGCCAGGAGCACAAGGGCATTTCTATTTTTAGACTGAGGAGGTGCTCAGTAATTTTTAACAATATTTGTTCATGTTTTAAAACATCTAACTTGAATATTGTAGACATTTTCATGCCCTTCTTTAGTTTTGGCAAGTAATCTGCCTACCTTAAAGTAGATCTTGCACATGTAATTTTAAAAATAAAATTTAAAAACAGCCAAAAGATTTAATGAGAGTTATTTAAATTATTCAAGGATTAAGGCTGGTCAGAGTGTATAGAAAATGTGTTTAAAGCAACCTGTGAACTCGTGGTATACTGGAATGGAGAAAGGGACCAAGGAAGCAGTGAGTGCACTGGGTATCCTTACTTGGTGCCTTTTCAGAGCCACAGAATAATACAGACTGGAAGGGACTAGGCAATCTCCAGAGGTGCTTTCCCACCTCAGCTGTTTTATGTTCTCTGAACGATCCTCTGTCACTTCAGAGATCTGTTTTCTGGATAGTACTTGGGAAAAAAGGGCCTTGGTCTAGTTGCATGTGAAGTTGATACAAGAATATTCTGTTATGTGAAGTTGATAAGGGAATATTCTGTTGTGTCAAGTTCTGAGATTTTGATCCTGAGCCCACGATCCACAGAGTTCCTGGAAGATTTCTGAGCTCTGAGAGCCTTCAAAAGTCTTATCTGTGTCTTCATTTATAAGAAATTCTCTGTTTTCTTTGCCTTCATCTATAAGTAATAGCCCAGGCCTTCAGATGTGTATGTGCATTGTAGTAATCTTTGTCTGACAACTGCAAGCTGTGTGGCAGAAGTGTTTGATGATAATCTCTGGTGTTTGTTTTATATACCTCCTTTTCTCCTCATTTTTGTACCATTCCTTTTAATGGTGATCCTGTCTTTCAAGGCATGTTTTAATGGTTCTCTAATTCTTCTCTAAGCATTCTCTAACACTTCCTAGCCCCTGCTCCCTTTCAAAACAAGAGCCTTTGCAGAATGTTTCTCATTTCCCCTGGTGGTGGAGTTGGGTTTTTAGGACTCTGGCAGATAGGCTCAGGAAGCAGTACCTGGCTGCTTTTCTTGGGCATAAACCAGCAGAGAGCTAGAAGCTATTTGTGCCACGTGGAGCTGGGTTCTGCCTGGCCACCTGTGCACCCAGGAGCATAATGCACCCTCCTGTCCTCCTCATGGGGACAAGGCTTCTGCCTTTGGAGGTTTTGTTCTGAGTAACCCATTTATACCCTGCTGCTCCCGAGTGGGGGCTGAGATCACCCTGGTGTAAAACATGGCAGCTTGTGATCTGATTAAAAGAGCAAGCTGCAGTTAGAAGTCGACTTGCTTGACAGTACAGGTGAGCTCAAGCCCAAACTGCAGAAAGCAAACACACTGGTACCTTGGTCGATTGGCACACAGCTAAGAGGTGGCTGAGAAGAGGGGGAGGAATCACGTTCCTGCCTTTGACTGATAAGAAGAATTTCCCAGCTCTCAGGAGGAGGAAAGGTGACTTGGGTGCCTCGTGAAAGCCTCAGTCTTGGATCACTGATCTGAGAAGAGCTTCAAGTGAAGGATGCAAAAGGTGCCTGTAATGGCTTCGAATTTGTGTCTGTGAGGCTTGTCTCTATTTGACAGGTGTTTATCCTACATATAAAGGAGATCATAAAGGATAAAGGGAACTTGCTTTTTTGTTTTTTCAGACTTTGTCACCCACAGTGCAGGTTGCAGGGCTCCAGGCAGCTGCAGCATAGTGCTGTCTCAGTTATTCTTCCCGTGGCCCTGACTCTGTGCCATACCTCCTCTGCTCACCGCTTGGATTTCTAACAGAAAGCAGCTTAAGGCAGGGGACAGCTTAACCTTCTTCCATCCCGATGGAAAATTATGCTGAGACTCTCATAATAAGTTGCTTTTACAGCTTTTTAAGTTTGTCTCTCAGAACAGCAATTTAAAAGCTGTCTTCTCCATAGGACAGTGGCTTCCAGCATGTTCTGTGCAGGTTTTTTCCTTTCAAGCACAGGCAGTGGTACTCACTCAGAGCAAGGCATCTGGTTTTTTAATACTGCTAATTGGCATTGCTTTAGCATCTGGAATTTTGATTCATAACAGCCTAATTGCCTTTAAGCAAACATTTCCTTGACAATACATTTTTTAAGTAGGCTCTTCAGTGGCGGTGGTCAGTGAAGGATTTATTTTTAAGGGCTGATGTGTAAAGTTCAGGAAATTTGCCTTTCTACCTCCTGCATGGGCACTAGAGGAAAAGGTGTATGTTTAAATTTACTAGCATGTGCAAAGCAGAATTTCAGTAGTTGTACTCTTGCCTAGGATGAACCACTACCTGGACCAGCATGTGCTACGTGTTTGTGAGGCTGGGGAGGCCCTGGCACAGGGGGCCCAGAAAAGCTGTGGCTGCCCAGCCCTGGAGGTGTCCAGGGCTGGGTTGGATGGGGCTGGGAGGAACCTGGGAGAGTGGAAGGTGTTCCTGCCTGTCCCCTTCCTGCAGGGGGTTGGGATGAGGTGATCTTTAAGGTCCCTCCCAACCCAAACCATTCTGTGATTTGTTCTGGTCATCTCCCACCAAGGGGAGTAAAGGGGGTTCAGCTCCTGTTGACACTGCACAAGGCAGAGAGAAGTGTGCATTCACTCTTGGTGCTTTGTCCTTTCTTTTTCTTCCCCACTGCTCCCAATTTTCTTGTCTGTACTTTAAACATCAGTCTTCCTGTAGGTTCAGCTGTGTACATTGATGTTTGACAATCTCCAGGTGTGTCTGGGAGAAATACTGAGAGAGAAGGGAAGGGCACAAAAGGTAGGAAAAGGGAGATGAAGAAATGTGTCCTCTCACATACGGACAGATGTGTGCTGTTTATAGATACCCATACAGGAAAAGTGGTACTTTTAATGATGGATATTTGCCCAAACAAATCGGGAGGCAGAGGGAGCTGGCTCCAGGGAGGCACTGTGACGCATAGGTGGGCGAGGAAGCAGCTTTTCCCTTCCCACACACACACCACGTCCTGGCAGCGCCAGGCCTCCGAGCATCCCGTTCCCTGCCGGGGCCCTGCGGAGCCCCGGGGGCACTGCTGCAGCCTGGCACAGCCCCTCCCTGCTCTGCCCTCGGAACCCAGGGGTGAACGTGGGGCTGCCCACACCCCCAGACCTCCTGCAGCACCAGGGTGGAGAGGAGCCTCTAAACCACCCTGCAGACTCTCACTGCGCTCTCCAGTTTTGGCTCAGTGTTGTTATTATAAATAATGTGATTCATCCGTGTCTGCTGGCTCATGGGGAAAGAAAGATGAGAAAGAGGCAAAGAAACAAGTGCAAATGAGACAGGAAAGGCAGAGCACCATCTTTGAAGTAAATAAAAGGATTTTTATAGGAACCCTGATGTAGGATACTTGCAGATTGCCTTCCTTAGTTTGTTTCTGGCCAATTCTGGTATAATTGGATCTATAGAAGTGCTGTCTGCCTCTTTGCTCTTTAAGAGTACTGCTAAATGGAACAGAAGACAATGCAGCCAGCCCGAGTGAAGGTCAAAGCTTGATGAGATCTCGTGGCTGCCCAGCCTCATCTTTTATGCAGTCAGCAAGATTGTTGCTTCTCGGGAGCACAGCTCCGCTCCCGCCGTGCTGCCAGGGCAGGACGAGTCTGAGCTGTGCTGCCTGTGTGACCCCGTGGCATACAAATACATATTTCTGATTCTGCATCAGCACCAGTGCAGAGATGGAATTGCTGATTTGCGTTAGTGGGAGGCACCGCAGCATCCTCCATGAAAAACTGGCTGTGCTCAGATCTGTCCCCTCAATAAGAGATTCACGTTTCTCCTTCCCCTTTCTACTCTCCTCTGCCCGTGACATGTTGGTTTGGACCTGCTCTGGTTTTTATCACTTGCTGGCTGTTCTCTGAGTTCCATGTCAAAGCATAAACGGGTGAGTGACTGTCTGCAGGAGCTCACCATGCTCTCACCCCTGCCTTTATTCTGGGGCAGTGCTGTTCTTGGGCTCTGTAACCTTCACAGTGTCTTGCTGCTGCAGCAGATTTGTTCATTACACCAAACTTCAGTGCTGAGTCAGATGATGGGGATATCCAGGCTCTGGTGCTGTCTGATGGACCTCAACAGCAGGAACATTATTCTCATGTTTGGTATAAACCTGACTTCATCCAATTCCCTTTATTCCTTAGTTCATGTAGGGGAGCTATGAATGTACATAGCTTTAAACACTGCTCACATTGTCCTTGGCTTAGTGGTATTTAAATATGCACCAACTCATTTTATTCTTCACCTCCAAATCATGACTTAGTCAAGTTATGCAAAGTTTAATTAATGCATCCTCTGCAAATGAGTCCTTCCGGCCCTTTTATCACTTTTCTTGCTCTTGTGTTTTTAATTCCCTTCAATTGATTCTCCAAGTTCTGGTACTAAAGTTCACAGGAGTGTGTGTTACCAGTTTCTAATTGCTCCTAACCCTTTGTGTTATTTCTCTGTCCTCCCTGGCCCTCGCTTCACCTCCTAATTTAATATAGCTCAGTGTAATTAATGTGCTGTTTAACTTTTCTTCCGGATGATTAACAAGGATGTTAAGCAGAAGCAGTCAGGCCACTATCCCCACCACATCCCATTGGACCCTTTCTTCTACCTTGATACCTTATCACTTGCTGTAATTGCTCTTTTTAGGTATTCCTGCAGCCCTTCCTCAGGTTTGTGTTATGAGCTCTAACCAAGCTCATTTTTGATAATTTTTGCAATTAGCCTGTGTGCTGTGTTATCAGAAGGTGTTCTGAAGTGTTGGGCTGCTCAGTGGCTGCCTGCCAGGGAAGGAGCCAGGGTCAGGAAATCATTGCCTGCCCTTCCTGACAGGCTCAGGTAACCTGCTTCTTATCCTGTTCATTTTTTATCACCGTTGTTTCCTTGTTCTCCAGACAGACTTGTTACCCTTATTCCTTAATTCCTGGGTAGGAGCATTTAAGGATGTTTTTCCATCTGCTGCTCCTGCTGTGGGCAGCTCCCACAAGGGCAGCCAGGTGCTGCTCCCAGTTGTGACCATGCTGAACACCTTGCTGAACTGGGATCTGAAAAGCTGATGTGGCCCTCCTGGCTATCAGGTAGCTCTTGCTTGTTCATGAATTTTTCATTAGGATTCCCAGTGACTTGGAAATTCGATTCCTGTAGGACTTCTGGCTGCACATCACTCAGAGTGCACGCAATCTTAGGATGCATTTTATTAACAGGTACACATCAGTGTACCCTTGCTGCAGTATCCTCAGCATTTCCTTGGGTTTCTTATTGCTGTTCCTAAACTTGTTCCTCCTGTTCTGCATATCCCTCCCGTGGCTGTCGACCATTTTTCGTTGGAAAGTTGAAATTGTTATCTGGCCAAATCTGCAGTGCTGTCCCATCAGGGGAAAAATATCTTTCCTGATCCTTGCTGTTGATCAGCTTGTGTCCTGAAGCATGATTATTGCTCACTCTTGTTATTTTTAAACCTGACTAATGCAGCTACATATGTTATTCGTCCTTATATAAACACATAATCCTTTTTTAATCTTGCTGAAAAAATTTGTCTGTATAATATCTTGTGGTGGTGAATTGGATGGGCTCATTTATAGATAGCATTAGGAAAGGTCTCCTGACAATCAGTGAAACGTGCTGCCTCTCATGTTAAATTGCCCTTTGGTTTTCTTATGTAACAGGGTGCATGAGGAGCTTAGGTAATTTCCATTCTATTTGTTTTATACATCTATAATCCCTTCTTGCCTTTGTTCCTAAAATAAATAGTTGGTCTTTAAAACATATCATTTGTAAATCCCCCTCTTGTCTGCCTTTAATCAGTTTATACTTCTGGAGTTGTGTTTTGTTCTAGTTTTCTTGCTGAGATGAGAAAATCAGAAGAGTGATGCATTAGTGTGAAAGCTATGGCAGATTTACATAACACCACTCTGCTTTTATTGGGCTTTATCCTCTGTACATTTGGACATGATTTTTATTGTTTCGTGCCTGTGCACAAAGCACCTCTTCAGTGACACAGTGCCAGGTTTTTGGATGAGTGGAGGGTGGAACGTGGCTGCTGTAAGTCCCTGTCTTGTTCTGTCCATTATCTCCAAGGTGTATCTAGGGTTGTTTTCATCTGCTTTTCTGCTGTGGGAGTGGTTGGTTGAGAGTCTTTTCAAAGGGAGTCACTGCTAATGCTTTAATGCTGAGTGTTACTGGGCTCATAAGCAAGTTTTACCTCCTTGCTAGTTAAATTGGCCTTTTGCTGTTGTTCTGCAAGAAATAGTAAAGTTCACCATTTTGCCACTCGTTCCTGGAATATCCTCCTGCTTTGATCTTTCCATTTTACAACCTGGCGATCTTCCCCTGCTTCTTTGCCTCCCATAGCTTTACAACATCACTGGCACAGGACAGTGTTTTCACTTGGCTATGACACTATTTTTTTTCCTTGATAGCTGCTTGTGAACAGCTTAAAAAATGAAACGCTTCGTGTCCTCACCACGCACAGTAGTGGGGAGGCAGCTCTGCTGTCATCCACAGCCACTTGGGGCTTATCTCTGTAGCCATGCAGTCCTTCCCCTCAGAGAAGGGCATGGCTGTAAATGAAGTTACCCACCTGGTGTTATCAATAATGCATTGGTGCTCCTCATCGAGAGTTACAGATGTTCAAGATGCGTTGCAAGGCTCGGATGGAGTGTGTTTGTCCCCAGAAAGAGCTGATGTGGGGAACAGTGTGTGTAAGATGGTTTTTGTTGCCCATTTTGCTCTATCTGTAGTGCTTTGAAACTTGCACTGGTACCATTGCATTTTATCATTTGGTTTGTGCTGTGGTTGCACACACTTCACCCATTCATGGCTGAATTAACCTTTCCCTTTCAAAGCAGCCAGGACAATCATTATTTATTATGCATGGGCTGCTCTCCCTGGAGAGAAGAGGGAGCACCCGTGCAGGAGTTGAGCAGCTCATGCTTGGGCTGCCTCTGAATTTGTCAGAGGTTTCCTGTGCTGCTCTGCTCAGGTTAAGGACAAACACACAGTTGGCATCTTGGGCACAAAGTGAGCATTTCCTAAAGCCAAATCTGCCCTCAACGACCACCACCCATGGGGTGGAAATGCTTGGGGGGAGAGTTGCTGTGCTTTCCCCGTGCAGCCATGAGGGCACGTTCCAAGAGCCTGCTGAATTATCCCTTCTCCTGTGGAGGCTGCTTCTTGGCAGAGCGGGAGGCTCGAGTAGCTTCACTTCCAAATGAGATGAGTAGAATTCTCAGTGGGATGGAATTATTTTTAGGTGTTGTATCATTGGGATTTCTTGGGCCAGTGTTTGATGATTTTTGGATGAGATGACAAACCTGCCCTGACCTGTTCCTGCCTGTGTGTGTGGTTGTGCACAATCCCTCCCTCCCCAGCCCTTTTCCTTCCCTGTTCCCCTAAACCTGTGATTCTGAGGGCAGCTTGTGCTGAGCTCCATCTCGTGTGAACCTCAAATCTGTCTCTTCAAATTTCATCCTAGCTAGTTTATCCTACCAAATATTTTGTATTTTTTCGATTAAGAACACAGTCTCATCAATTTGGGTAGTTTGGGTAATAAGTGCATTTGGGTAATAATTTGCATCTTTTTGTCTGAAGGTTTTTGTTTAAGCAATAAAATCCCCACTGTTTCTAAAGAAGCTCCTTGATGATTCTTAAGGCTCAGACACTCCATTACATTTAGGTATAAGAACCAAACAAGGGTCTGTTCTGTGTTGAAATAAGTATTTTAGAGAAATACCCAGACAATAAGAAAAGCAGTAAAAATGGTTTTGTCTTTTTAATGGTGCAAGCTGCTTTAGAAACATTGGCAGGGATGTTTTACCTGTAGGAGCAAAAGGAAGTAAAACTTCCAGCGAGGTGGAATTGTTGCAGATAGAAGTTTATTTTTTATCACTGCATCTTTTTTTATATCTGCATTCGGTATTTAAAAGCATTTCCTTTGGCAAATGGAAGTCGAAAAACTCTGCTCAGTTCTGGCATGTGTGAATTTTTCCTGCTGCTCCCAGGTTGTCCATCTGTAATCACTGGCCCTGCATGAACTGCCAGCACAGAGCAAATATTGCCAATGTTTTCAAGGCTTCTGAGGATGACCAATAAGCACACCCTTTGTTTGAATAATTTTTGTCTTTAAATATGTTCTTACCTTTTTTTTTTATTATTATTATTGTATAGCCAGCTCTGGATAGCCGTACTCAACCCCAGATAGAACATTGGTTCCATCAGGGTGTAGGTTATGTTCAATCAAACCAAGAACATGTTCTGTGTTAAAGCAATGCCAATTTAAAATTGTATGTGCACACAGAAATGAATATTCACAGTCCTTCTCTGGGTGGGATTTGGAATTCTTCAGTATAAATATTTCTGCATCCCTGCTGAACTGGGTCAGCTTTGTCTTACTTGCCCTTAAGGAGAAAAAGCCATGTTATTTCATGTTTGCAGTTTGAGTAGACTGAGAGGTACTGGGCTGAAGCTGGGGTCCACCAGGTCTGAATCCCTGTGGCTGGGTCTGTTACCTTTTATGCTGAGAGGTCAGAATATACAAAAGTGCCTTTCAAAGTGCTCTACATCCTCTACTTCAATTCCAGCAGTGGCCCCAAGAGAAGCCCAGGAGCATCTATTGATTACAGGGTTTTTTCAAAGGCACTTTTTCAATAGCAGGACCAAGAAAAGTGCAGCATCATGGGCAGAGTGTGAGTGGCACACGCAGCTGAAAACCCTTCTTCCCTTTTGACAGTACCTCTTCCCCCACCACGTAGGATACAGTTGTGAGCTTTGTTTTTTGTGGTTTGGGTTTTTTTCTGCAGTATTTTATCTGGAGAATGTAGCAGCTTTCACCCCTGAGGAGCCCTGGCTGGCAGGCCTCAGAAACTGAAGGGCAGTCCCAAACCTAGCTCTGCCTTCAGATGCAGAAAGCAGATTCCCCTTCCTTTGTTCCCTCTGTCTCCAGAGGTTTTCAATACTTGGCTAGACCAAGTCAGAATTAGGCTGATCTAGTGTTGGCAGCACATCCCCGTGGAGCAGGAGATGATCCCAGAGGCTCCCCCCAACTAACATGGCTTTGGGCTACCCTTGCTGGGTGAACAGTTGTCGTTTGAGGACAGATTCTTTGATATTTTTAGTTCCTTAGTAGATTTTTGAATTGAGCTTTGCTTCTTACCAATACTGTAATTGGTGTCTGAAGCCACTGGTGTGTGAAATGCTTTGAAATTGTCTATTCTGGCTAGTGAAATTATTGAAATGATGAATTATTTCAAGATTTAATATGCTATATCTAAACTGAAAAGGAAAACCTGGCTGCAATTGTGGGCAGAATAGAAGCTCATAATATATATAATATATAATATAAGACACCTGTACTCTTAAGCTCACCAAGAAATAAAAGCATGGCATGTAGAGGGGCAGTAAGATCAAATACTGATATCGAAGATTCCTCCTTATTAAATGATAACTGTGGGGTTTGGGTCTCTTGTATAACAGTTGAAATCCATTGAAGTGCCCCCATAGTGTGAGGGGTGCTAATTACTGCAGTTGGAAGCTCTCACCTCCTGGAACTGTCCCTGACAATCCAGCCCTGCCCTTCCTGCTCTGAGGAATCCTGGTCTGGCCTGTCCTGCAGCCAGCACCAGTGGGAATCACCTCTGTGCTTGGACTCAGTGACAGTTCCCTGTTTCACTTCTGCAACTTCTCATTCTAGGGCTTCTTCAGCAAGCGCCTGAAAGGATCCATCAAGAGGACAAAGAGTCAATCCAAACTGGACAGGAATATCAGTTTCCGTCTGCCCTCTCCCAACAGCTCCGAGGACAGGTGAGCTCCTGAGGCACAGCACGTGGGTGAGCTCACGGAACGAGAGCCAGGATGGGCATTTATTGTCCAGCTGGCAGGAGCAGGGCACGGTGTGGGGCTGCCTCTGCTGAGAGAAGTTCAGTGTGCAGTGCAGAAAACTTCTGGCAGCTGCGAAGTGCAGCAATCTCAGGTTAAGCAGATGGACTCCAATACCTTTTTCTGCATCTGTTTCAAATGAGCTGCAGGCTTCCAATTGCATGATGCAAAACCATGGGGTTGATCAGCTGGAGAGAAATTGGCCTTGCTGCATGCAGAGCTTTCCTGCAGGCCGGTGCTCTGGTGAGCTGAGGAGTGGTGTTGGTGTGAGCAGGACAGTTCTGCCAGGGCTGGCACAGCCCCGAGATGGGCAGGGCAATTCAGGCACACCGAGGACCCTTGCAGTGTTGGTGTTTCAGTTACTGCAGTGTTACTACAAGGAGCAGATGATCTGTTTTTCAGAAAATTGGAAAACTCAGTAATTTCTCACCATCTTGGTGCTCCATTTGGTGTATCTTTGCTCGTCTAGCTTTCAGGTAGAGATGCAGGCTGGGAATGATTGTATCTGAGGCAAGCAAAGGCTCTTAGACACAGTGTTTCCTAACTATTTGCAAAGTTCCTTGATTGTTTTTATTAAACATATTCTGTGTTACATTCCACGGTAGCCCAGCAGGAGAACTAGAGAGAGTGAGAAATAAGTTGGCCTGTACTCGAGGCCACGGCAGGCTTCTGTGATTTGACATTGTTAGTTCATTTTCCCTTCTCCTTTAGCTGAGCTGCATCCATTAGTTGTATCTGTCATGCTGTGCTGCTTCAATCAATGGGGCTGCCTTCTCCATCTGAAAGGCAGACCATAAAATCACAGAGATAGCAAGGCTGTGGATGTTGGAGGTCTGTTAACATCAGGAGTTACAGAGAATCCTGCTGCTTGCCAGATGTGACTAACCATCTAGATGGCCTTGCTCCTGTAGTCCACCCAGTCTGCTTTGATGCAAGTTTTCCTATAAATCTCTATTTTCAGGGTGTTGGAACGTGGCTATAAAAGCAACTCAGCAAGCATAAGCATCTTAAATAATGCCATGGTGTCATCAAGTACCTGTTATTTTTACCATTGTTTGAAACCAGCTTTGCTTGAATTTTTGTGATGCCAAAATCTCTCTGCCATAAATAATCTGGTTGTCTTTCCTGAGCTTGGTACCCGTGCTGAATCCTTGCTTTTGAACTGTCAGGGAAGCACTGCTGTTCTGGGAAAGCTAATAAATGTAGCTATAATTAATTCCTGCATCTTTGGCTTAAGACATGATGTTACACACAGCAAAGCTCCCTTCTCTTTAAAAGCAGACCCCATTCTACTCCCTGCCAGTGTGGGCTCAGATTTTCAACTAGAGTCAGATGAAATGTGGATTTTCTCAGATGGCCTGAAAGCATAGAAGTGTCAAATCCAGGTACTTGATCACATGGTGGCATTATTGAACATGGACTCTTAATTTCATGAGAAGAAATTGCCACTCTCACCTTCTGTTCTCCCCACATTCTGTATGAGCCTTGCTCTGTAGCAGTAAGAACTTTCTTGTCCTGCCCTGGTGAGTCAGCCCTCTCCCATTTCAAGCAGGTGATTCCAGGTGATGTCATGGTGTAACACAGGTTTGCAGGGCCAGGTCGACTGATAGCATCTCCCTCTCCCTCTTCTTGCTCTGACAAACACAAGGGTCCTGCCTTCAAAGAAAGTATTATACAGCTTTATAAATGAAAACCCTGCAAGGATTGAAGGGAAATAGAGGCTGCTGTCATACAGCCTGTTCATGCTTTTGGGGTGTTTGGGACTTGTTAAGAAAGCGGAGATGTTTATAGATAAATACCTTTAAAATTCTGGAGTAAGGAGGATTAGTTATCCCAGTGCACAGCAAGGTTTGGACACTGTGACATTGCATGCCATGCTGAATGGTGACAGAGGAGGGATGCTGTCTGTTCAGAGGTGATTTAAAACAGAAAGGAGTCAGGAATGCTGTAGGGAGCAGTGATGGAGATGAGTTGCAGATTTTTCTGTAATCAGATTTTCTGTTCCAGCAGAAAACAATTGGCCAACATACCTTTTCTGGTTTTTAACTTTATTTCAGTGTGTCTGGGTTAGTGGGTGCAGGGAGAAGAGAGTTCTGGTGCCCCTCTAGGAACACAGATCAGCATCCAGGTGTCCTGTGGAAATCCATAACCTCTCAGCCTGTCATTCACATCCCTCCTGTTACTCAGGCTCAGGTTGTTTGCTGGGGTTTTAGTCCTTGAACACAGGGATGTTGTCTTTACAAGTGTCTGATGTGGGAGGGCTCACACTGCACTTGTTTGTGAGCCATGGCAGGTGGGAGTGAGGCTCTTCGATGTGTGGCCAGTGCAGCATCTCACCAGGTTGCCAACAGCTCTCACCATGAGGTGACCTGGCACGGTGTCACCGTGGCATCTTTCACAGCTTTCCAGCCTGTTTCCTCCTGCATCCTTTGAGCTTTTCCACTCGCATATTCATTTCGTGTTTTTTCAGCATCCATGATATATAAAACATGTAAAAAAGCATGAGAAAGGACTTAAGGAAAATTTGTTTGAAAGGAGAGACCAAATGAATATTTCCATTTTGTGGCCAGGAATTTGAGGGCATTTCCGAGGGGACCAGCAGTTCTGTTTACGACGAGGGAGCGAAGATGATTGCGCCTGGCTGCATATGGTCTCGGTGCCTGCAGCAAAGCTCTGCAGACAGCTGGGAGGGCTTTGCCCTGCTGGGATTTACTGCCACGTGGGAATCCTCCTGCTTTGCTAGAAGTCATTTCATGGCTTTCGGAGGCAGCGGTGGCGGGCGCGGGGCGGGCATGGGCTGCGGCAGGGCGCGGGCACGCGGGTAGCCATGGCTCTGGCCTTCGTGGGCAAGCGGTGCCACTCCTCCGGCCACGGCTTCTTCTACTTTCGGTGAGTTCCCGCTCCTCCCTCCTCGCCCCTCTGCTGGGAGAAAATAGCACAGGCCATGGAAATGACAGAAGCAAGACTTGCCGTGTTCTGCAGGTTCATTCTCATTTCATGCCGATTTTCCAGACAGGGTGGGGGATTTTCACCCTGATTTAGCTGTCAGGATAGAAATCTTTGTTACACAATGCATTATTAAGGCTTGACTCACTCCGAGCTTGCATTCATTCAGCATATCTGTTGCTATCAGCACACTGGAGTGTGGGGAAAGGGAAGGAGTGGTTTGTTTCTGGAGGGATGCCTCACTCCTGATTTGGTGAAGGTGTTTCTTTCAGTCAGGTTTTTTTCCAATCCTCATGCAGTTGTTTGGTTTTTCACTGAAAACTGAACAAGACCCCCATGTTTGTCACAAACCTTCCCCTTAGCTGGGCTGCTCTCTCCCACCTGCAAGCTCACCTAACCCCTTTATAAACACATATTTCTTAATGGCTGGTGCTTCTCTGCAAAGCCCAGGCTCCTCCATGTAGCATTCACCTTGAGTTTAGCAGGGAAATGAAACTGAATCAATTAAGTATTTCTGGTCCATCAGAACAAACCAATTGGAAATGTTAATAGCAGAGACCAGGTGACAGAGGAGAGAGGAGAGCTCTCCTGCTGTGAAATTCAGCAGCCTGCTTGGCTGCACCCTGAGAGGTGTCTGTTAGACAAGCTGTGATCCACAGGGAGAGCGGGCAGGCAGGGAAGGACTTTGCAAATCCAGGATTCAAACAATGAGGCTTTGGGTAAGACCTTGCCAGAAAAGACCAGAATCTCAATGGAAGACATACTCAGAAAAACCCAGCGTTTAATCTCAGCCAAGTGTAACTTGCAGATAAATAAGTTACCCTAAGTTTCTGAATTTAAAAAAAAAAAAATAATTAAAAATGAAACTGGTTAGACTTGTAGAATTGTTGACCAAGTAATAGGATGTTCAGATAATTGGCAGTTGGAAAATGCAGCGGGGTGTGGTTCCTACAAAATGAGCGTTCGGCCAGGGAAAGCTGGGGCAGAGCACGGGGAATTGCAGGGGATGCTGCAGACGGTAGGGTCCTGTTCCTCAGGGCTGGGAGCTGGGGCAGCAGCAGTGAGTTCTCTGCATTACAGTCCAGCCTCTCTCCCGTGGCTTTGCAGAGTGGCTAAGTATTGAATTGGACTTTCTGCTCTGGGGGAGTGTCTCTCAGCACTTGGGGATTGCTGGAATTATTTGAAGCGTGCAGACGAACGGGGCTTCGTGTAAGGCCAGCTGGAGACTTGGCTGTAGCCAGGTGCTTGGGCTGAGCTCTTTCCTTTCACACCAGTTTGGTAAAGGAAAGTTCATTGTTAAACTTTTTTTTTTTAGATCTTTTGGATTATTGATGTCCACAGGCTTGTTTTACAAGTAATAGAGTGCTCTCCCTGGTAAGCTCGGTAATTGGAAGTCTTTTGTGCCTTGTAGGTTGGCTTTTAAATAGGTCAAAATCAGCAGGAGAGCTTCATAACCAGAGCAATTAGGATTTTAACCCTTTATTCTATATGCCTTATAGACAGTAGAATATAATAGAAGTTTTCTATAAGCTGCTGTGTGCCATGGGCAGCCACTGAAAGCCAGAGGTTTCCAGCTCCCGGCTTACAGCCGAGATCTTCCTGTCATGGAAAATTACTGAATTATGGTGTGCAAGGAGAGAGGGTCAGCTCGGGGCTGGGCCAGCAAAATGGGGTGGTTGGAGAGCTCTTTTTCAGTGGCAGTGGCATGCTGCTGCCAGGTCAGTGGTTTAGGGCATTGTCTGGGCTCTGATTTAGAAGGAAGTGATGCAGCTCTGAAGACCAGTACTCCAAAACGTGTGACAAGAGGTGAGAAGTTTGAAATGCTCCCTGACATGCTCCTCCTCGGTCTGTTTTTACTATGGGAAAGAAATTATGGAGAACGTGTAAGAATGATTTGGTGCTTTGGTAACTGTTGGCTCTGAAGTCCTCTGTAGTTCCTTTGCAATCTCTGTTGTTAACAGGCATAGATAGGAAAAGCAGCAGGATAAAAAGTTGATCATGGGAGGTTAGCTGTAATTTAAAACAGGATTTGTGTTGTTAATGGAGCTGTTTAACAGAAACTGATTTGTACAAACAACCCTTCCCCCACTTTTTGCATGTGTGATCTTCCTGTTTACAGTAATCTGCTTCTCTGGGATTACCTCTCTCCTGACGGAGTCTGAGCAATTCTCATTTTACCAGTAGCTTCCTACCTAATACAGGAAGGACCCTGTTAATCCAGCCCCTTTGCTGGGCACTGGGACATGAATTAGTGGCATCTATGCCAAAAGGAAGCCAGCAAGCAATTTTCTTTCCTTGTTACAGATTCAGCAGATCAGATGAGGCTTTAAAGCAGCAGAGAAGTATTATTTCTGTATAACTATTGCCTGTATTGGTTGGGATGCTGCTGATACAGGCACAAGTTAATGATTTGCTTTGCAGATCTATCAATAGATGAAATCTATACTGCGGTGCTCACAAAAGCATGTACTTGTGTCTGTAAGTGCATGTGGTTGCATCTAACAGCAGCTTTGGGATGTCACGCTGATGTTTATGGAAGATAAAGTGCCAATTCTAAGCCCCTTAATCACTTTATCGAGCTGTTTTAAATATGGTAACTTCAAGGGATTGCTGGAACAGACAGACATTTGTCTGCCACGGGACCCTGAGTCAACAAAACCACCAGTGCTCCAGCTGCTCTGCAACAAACCCAAATGCTCACAGCCCACCAGTTAAAGGGCAGTGGAGCAGAAGAGATGTTCCTCAGAGGTGTGACTTGCAATAAGGGATGCACAGGCTTGGAGTACAGCTGCTGTGTGTACCTGCCTTTGTCTCTGCCCTGTTCCCACAGGGTGTTCGGAGGCTTCCTTGCAAGATTCCTTGCTCTCTCATGTTGCCTTTAATGTCTGGATCTCATCAAACTCGTAGGGAAGGACAAGGAAGAACTTCTGTGTCTGGAAAGGTCACCTTAGCCACGCCTGCAGAGCAGCCTCCCCTTGCCTGCTGCCTCTGCCAGCCCCCCCAGGCTCCTTAGGGGATGCTGTGCCTTGGCAACGCAGGAGCAGGCAGGAGCCTCTGTGGCACCACTGGGAGCAGGGCTGGCAAGGAGGGAGCAGGGCTGGCGAGGAGGGAGCTCTGGGAGCAGGGCTGGCGAGGAGGGAGCTCTGGGAGCAGGGCTGGTGAGGACTGAGCTCTGGGAGCAGGGCTGGCGAGGAGGGAGCTCTGGGAGCAGGGCTGGCGAGGAGGGAGCTCTGGGAGCAGGGCTGGTGAGGAGGGAGCTCTGGGAGCAGGGCTGGTGAGGACTGAGCTCTGGGAGCAGGGCTGGTGAGGAGGGAGCTCTGGGAGCAGGGCTGGTGAGGAGGGAGCTCTGGGAGCAGGGCTGGTGAGGAGGGAGCAGGGCTGGTGAGGAGGGAGCTCTCCTCACCGTGCCTGGGGCTGCTCTCCTGCCCCCAGCCTATCTGCCTGCTGTGGAGCTCCTCCGAAATCCGTAACCCGAGGCTTGAGGAAGAGCTCCTCTCGGATTTGTTTGTGCCTTCGTTCCTCTGTGGGCAGGATTTATTGCCTGAGATGTAGGCCGGAGCAGGAAGTTTGGAGGGAAGGGCCGTGGCACCGCCGTGCTGTGGGGATGCGCTGCGAGTGGCTGGACAGTTGTTTGGTGTAGGTCTGCTCACCTTCTCTCGCTCCGAGCACAGCCTCTGCTCACTTGGAATTTGCAAAATATCTTTTTTTTTTTTCCCCCTTCTTTCTTCAATTGTTTCTCTTTCCCTCTTCTTCCCCCTCTGTGCTCACTCCATGCTTTCCTCCACTGACCGGGGGCTGGCTGCAGGCTCTCAGTACTTTGTAAGGACGGGAATTGCTCAGAGTCTGAGGCAGGGACAGAAGCCAAGTGACCTCAGCAGTGCTTTCTTGAGAGGAGAAATTAGAGAGGCTTTTGCAGACATGACATTAAAGTGGTGTATTGTGGTGTGTTTATTTTAGACTTGCCCTACCTTAACTGCAGCGAGTGCTCAATTATACATGGCTGAGGTTTGGGTTTGCTCTGGTTCAGCTGCTGCTGGAACCTGTTAGAACAAAGCCCAGCACAGCCAACGCTCCTGCTGGGGCTGCTGCTTTGCATCTGAAATCAGTGTCTTTGGAATATTCCCCCCATCAAAGGGTTTTGCTGCCTGCACTTAGGTCATTCAATATATTAAATGGGAACAAAGTTCTCCCTTACTGTTTAATAAACCTTATCGTGTGTGAATCTGCTCCAGTACCTTCAGTGTTTCATTCCGTGCAAAGGAGCAGCTGGGTGAGCTCTGCTGGTTGCATTGCCTGTATCCTTTGTGGTACCCAAGGTTTTCTTAAGCAGCCTTAGGTAAGGTGCCTTTTCCAAATGTTTGGGGTTTTTTCTTTCCTCTGAGTTCCCCTATAAAATTGCTCACAGGTAGGAGGAATTTGATTTTGCTAAGGATAAAGAATGTGAGGACCTTTTTTTTTGTTGTATATGTGAGGGAAGTATACAAAAACTACTCATTTTTCAAAATTAGGGAAGCTGTTAGAGGCAGCTGTGCTCTTCTTTCCTCTATTAATAACTTTTTTTAACATTTTCCATTTGATACTGGGAGGCTTGATGCTGGGAATTGAATAAAAAGAGGAAGTACTGTGAGGATGAACACAGGAGCAGCACTATCTTTCTCCAAGTGATGTGTAGGGAGCTGATGCCTCTCTCCTTCCACATCTGCTCCTTGTGCCCAGTCACACTTGCTGGGTGGGCAGCCCACATTCATGGACTCACCTTGGGGCTCACTGCACACAGGGACTTGAGTATCTTAACAAAATCCAGACCTGCCAGGTCAACAGCTCCTCTGCTAAGCTGGAACTCTGTGCTCCTCCTCCTTGTTGGTCAGCTGTGAAGGATTCGACTGAATTCCTGCCACAGGAAAAATAAGATGTGTCTGCACATGGTGTTTACCTCGAGATATGCCTCAAGTGTTAGGTGATTGTTGCAGAAGCCTCTAGGGTGGGTGTCAGTGTGGAGGCAGAAGGAGCAGAGGTGAAGGCACATCACCTCTAAACTGGGCACATTTTGCACTGCTGTTTGACAGCAGAGCTCCCCATTATGCACAAATGCTGCATTAAGTCATATTGGGGGAGTACAGAAAGGGTTAAAGCACATTTGGTAATGTCAGTGTTGGTTGCCAAAAGCTGTGGCATAGTCAGTGTCTTTGAGAAGTGTTTGAGAACTGGTGAGGACAAAGAGAAAACTGCCTTGATAGAAAGGTGCTGTGAATTTGGGAGATTTCAGCTCTGGTGGAGCTCAGGGGTTTGCAGGACAATCAGCTGGAAAGGAGAAGCAGTGTGTGTTGGTGAGAAATTAAAGGAGAAAGAAGGTATCCATAAAATTGGAAATTAAGGCTGGAAGAAGCAGCTGAAAAAGCAAATGCTAAATGACTGATTTGAGCACTGTGAAGTGGGGAGGAATTTGTGTGTTTTACTTTAGTGTAAAGGCTCTGTATGTTAAAAATCAAGTGTGTTGTGAAGGGTCGTCTGCTCTAATGAGTAATCCTCGTTCTGCATTGGTTACAGATTTAGGGATCCGTGTGCTCTCTGCTGCTAATACACAACATCTGTCTGCTCATCTAGCTAGTTATGAGCATTTTCAGTGTTATATCACAAGCTACCTATGGGCTTTTTTTACATTTCAGCAGTTAAGTTCTGAATTTTTTTGGTGTTATTTTTTCACTGACAACTTGGCAGCTACAATTTCTAGGTCAGTGGGAATGGACTTCCTAGGCAGGATATTCCCTTGGGAGTCTGGGGTTACTGGCCTAATGTTATTTTCATAAGGTTTGCAGACTAATTGTGGAAGTTGCTCTGAATAAGCACCGACAAGCTGCAGCTTTGTCTGGGATCTTGCCAGCTCTTTTGGTAATTGTGAGAAAAAAAGACATTTCCTTTCCTCCTTGTCCTACAGACCACGTGAGCTGCCCAAGCTGAAGGAATCCCGCTCCCATGAGTCTTTACTGAACCAAAACAGCACCATAGAGACTCTGGACTTTGCGGCAGAAGAAGCAGTCTTTGTCAAACCACTTCACAACAGTATCCTTGGACAAGACTTCTGCTTTGAGGTAGGGACAGGCTCCAAACAGGCAGCTGCCAGTCTCCCACAAAGCCTTGTGGAACTGTGTGGGACTGGGGGACTGGGAAACAGCAGCAGCCACGGCTGTGCTGAGCTTTGGGTGGGGGCTGTTGGGCCACCATGTGACTTTTAAAGTCCTTGAGGCTAATGGCATCAGTCACCGAACAGAGGGAAATCTTTCTCAATTACCAGATCTTCTAATTGAAGAACCTCTTCAGTTTGATGAATACCTTAGTGTTTGTAGTGTGCATGCAAATGCATGGTTGGTACATACAGCACAATGGGTGTGTAATAGTGTGTACATTAGCTGAGTGTTCACCCTCTCCTAATTCGCCTAAATTAAATTTAGAAAATTTACTGTGACCGAGAAATGAGATTTCCAGTCAGAGCCCCTTTCCATTAGCTCAGTGCTCTCCAGTTGCCAAAGGAGAAGCTGCAGTGGCTGTGGACGTGTCCATTGCACTGTGGAGCAGGATCCAAAGATCCCTTGGCTGTTTCAGCAGAGGCTGCAGGCTGTGGCTCCGAGCCCTGCTCCAGAAAGGGGCAGAAACCATGTGTGTAAGCACAGTCCTGCCCTCGCAGCTCCAGCAGAGCCGTGTGTGCCTGGATGCAGCTGAGGCCACGTCACCTGTTGTGGCAGGGGCAGGTCACTCTGTCTTCAGTTAGTCAGATGTGTTTAAACTTCTGGAACAAAGATCTGTTTCCAACCTGGAAAATTCTGGCAGCAAACCAGCATATCAGGCTCTGTCCCTCAGGATGCATCCAGGAGCTGTTCCTGTTTGCTTCAGCCTCGTTCTTCTGGTTGGAAGCACTTTGCAGGTCACTTAGGCTTGGGGACTTGGGTGGAAAACAATGGCAACAACTTAGCTCCGAGGCTGCTGCCTCAAACTGCTTTGTAATTGTGTGCACAAACGAATGGAAAGAGTCAATGAGGCTTGTCAGGCCACGTAAGAGGGGAACAAACCGAGCTGGTTCCCTGGTGTGGGAAAGCAGAGCTGTCAGGGCTGGAGCAGAGCACAGCTCCCTCTGTTTGTTTAGGCAGTTGCTGTCTGTATGGCCCCCTGGAAGTAGTTTGTATTCACTGAAGTCAGCACGTCCAGTGTGTTTTGCCTTATGTTAGTGCCCTGTCAGTTCTGCTGCCCTTACACTGTTGGTAACCAAATCATCTGCCCCTGGGCCTTAATGGGGAAACGGCAAGCTTTGTTAGCCACAGATCAATTAACAACTGTTTAAAAAGAGAATAGATTAACTGGCTGATTAAGCTTTGTTTAAAAGTCTTTAAGAGGAGCCTCTGATGCTCTTAATTTTATATAAATTCTTTTGTTTTGCTGGTTTTCTGTAACCTCAGACGTCTTTTGCTCTCTGTGTTTTGTGGGCCTTTTATCCTCTCTGCCTTCTTGGCCACTGTATCCTTACCTGCCTTTTTCTTATTTACTTTGCTACTCAAGCATTGTTTACCTTCCTCCTTGCTTTTTGCAGCCTCTAACATGTCTCCCAGGCTTGCCTGAACTCAGCCTGTCACTTGTTCGTTCCAGGTAACCTACTCCAAGGGCAATAAATGCTTCAGTTGTTCCTCTGCAGCAGAGAGGGACTGGTGGATGGAAAACATACGCAGACTATCACAGCCGATGAAGGTAATAGGAACTGCGGAAATAAGATTAGTGGGGGAATGGAGGTGCTGTGATTGGATTTTAGTCCAGTGTACCAGGGCTTCCCACAGATGCATCCTCAATTAATTCAGTCTGGGGAGCCGTCCTCTCATCTGTGTGTCTGAGGCTGCTGTGTGCTGCTGCAGGGAGTGCAGTGGGTCAGGCCTTTAAGGAGTAAATACACTCCTGTGTGCTTCCCTCCCTTCCCCAGCGCCAGCTCGGGAGGCTGCATGCTGCATTCCTGAGGCCATACCCCTGGGAAGGATGGGCATGCCTTCACAAGGGTCGTGCTTTAATGCAGGGGCACACATAGGGGTGGGGGGGAAACCCAAAAAACCAACATTAAACCAATTGGAGCCGGAGTGAGATGGGGAATCATGTTATGGATCAGCTGGAAATACCTGATAGCGGCCATGCTACCTCCCAGGGACAGACCAGCAGGGGTCTGGGGTTCCTCACCAGTCTGACAGCTTTGGAGAGGCTCTTGTGCAGAGTGCTTGTTTTCTAAAGCATTTCAAATACAGCTTTTGAAGGAGAAAAATATTCTAGTCCCCACTCTTGACAGCCCTTTGCCTCTGCTTTAGAAGCTGTCCAGTTTTCTAGAGATTCTGATTCTCTCTGGATCAGGCAGTCTGATTCTGGATTCTGACTGTGTCCTTACCTCAGACACAAAAGGCAGCCCTTTGCTGCTGCTTTAGAAGGTGGAATATTCACCTTTTAGGGGTTTGGAATGGAAATGGATCTCTTTCTTCTTCTTCACAATCCTTGTGAATTGTCTTCACAGGACAATTGCCGCCGAGCTGAAAACGTGCTTCGCCTCTGGATCATAGAGGCCAAGGACCTGACCCCCAAGAAGAAATACTTCTGTGAGCTGTGCCTTGATGACATCCTCTTTGCCCGCACCACCAGCAAAGCAAAAGCAGATAACATTTTCTGGGGGGAGCACTTTGAGTTCTACACTCTGCCACAGATTCAGAGTGTCACAGTTCACATCTACAAGGACGGGGAGAAGAAAAAGAAAAAGGACAAGAACAATTACGTTGGCCTGGTCAACATTCCCACGGCCAGCGTGACCGGTCGCCAGTTTGTGGAGAAATGGTACCCAGTGAGCACCCCCACAGCCAACAAAGGCAAATCAGGGGGGCCTTCCATTCGCATCAAGTCCCGCTACCAGACCATCACCATCTTGCCCATGGAGCAGTACAAAGAATTTGGGGAGTATGTTACCAGCAACTACGCCCTGCTGTGCTCCGTGCTGGAACCCGTGATCAGTGTCAAGAACAAGGAAGAGATGGCTTCTGCCTTGGTGCACATTCTTCAGAGCACTGGGAGAGCCAAGGTAAGCACTGGTGGCTCCTGTTGGAGTGACTCTGGCTGCTCATAGGTGGTTCCTGGTGGAAACTGTGGGGCTTATGACACTAAGCAGCAGCAGCAGGAGATGCTGTGTACAGAGTGTAAGCGGGTGGACTCTGTAACTTCACAGTACTCCAGGAACCCACACTTGAGTGTTCAGGGACCTTCCTTGCATTGCTAAAATCGGGATGTAGGTCAAGAGATAAGTGAACAAGAGGTTGGTAAACTGGAGAATTGCTTCCATGAATAAGTCTGTGTTCCAGTGAGCAGTGGGTGCCAGCGCTGAGTCAGCGCTGAGTCAGCTGATCAATGCCGGTATCGATCGGCTCAGCGTTTGAGCAGCCATTCAGAGGATCTATACCGAGCTAATGGCCATCCCTCCTGCCCCAAGGATGCTGGTAGGACTTGTGGGTGCACACTGATTCCTTCAAAGGGATTGTGGGAGAGCACCCTGCAGCTCCTGGGAAGCTCTGGGAAGCATTAGCCTGCATTGATCTGTGCGGCTGCTGCCCGCCGGCTGCTGTGTGAGCAGTGCCACGCTGTAGGCTGCTTCTGCCAGTGAAAGCAGAGCAAGGAAAGCACCACCAGGCACGAGTCACAGGGACAGAGATGGGCAAGGATGGCTGTAAACAACATCCAAGGGACAGCCTCGCCTTACTATTCCAGAAAAGGTCCTTTTCTGCTTTGCATAATCACATGACCCTTGAAAACATCTCGGGATGACCACTGCTCTGGGACAGAGCGTGTGACAGGAACTCGTTCCCTAACAAGTTACCTGATGAGAGTAGCTAAGATTATGTCGAAATCCTGCTGGAAAACAGCCTCTGGATTGCTGCAGTGCCAGCTGCAACAAGTAGATGAATTAGTGTTCTAACTTTGCATTCCTGGTGTGTGAAGTTTTGAACCTCTGTTTACAGGAAGCACTGGGTGGCTCAGGCTGCCATAAAGCTCCTGAGAGGGTATATTTCCAGTTTGTTCTCTGCTGATGAGGGTGCAGCTGGTTGTTCCCAGTTTGCACAGGGTGAAAAGAATTCTCTCTGATTTTGTTGAAAAGAAATAGCAATAATGGACTGAAAACCAAGAGTACTAAATGTCATTGACTCACATAAAGTTATCACTTCAGGAAATAAGTGTTACTGTAGAATTAGACCCTATATCAAGAGGTTATTCTCTGTATCAAGGCTTGCTGACAGTTCCTGCCTGGACAATTGAATACAATTCAAGTTAAGCCATATAGATAACCAGCAAGTGGAATGTTAACTTCTTTTTTCTGAAATCCTAAACCACTTTTGGTTTGTGAATTTGATTTATTAAGCCATTTTTGTTATTGAGATATCATCAAGCTGTCATAACTTGTGCATCACTTCCAATTTGGATTTTAAAATCCATGTTGGTATGAAATATTCCCTATAAAAATATAAATATTAATAGCACAGTTTCTTTCAGCGGACAGAGCCTCTGATAAACAAACTGGTGAGAAGTTCTGTTCCAGAGCTAAACAGAAACACAAGCTTGGCTGTAAAGGCTTTTTTTTTAAAGACTTTTGCTTCACCCTTTATAACTTGTGATCAGTATCATTCTATAAATATTATAAATATAATAAACCCAAGAGGAGCCCTGGCTATATCCTTGGCCCTTACTTCAGGCAGCAGCTGCACCCCTTGTCTAAGGCTGAGCAATTATTTATTGTCCTGAAATATCCATCCTTCTTGGCTTCTGCAGTTAGCCTGGCATGGCTGAGCTGGCTAACATCACCTTTGCCATTTGACCTTTTTTCCTCAGGACTTCTTGACAGATCTGGTGATGGCTGAGGTGGATCGTTGTGCAGAACACGATGTCCTGATCTTCAGGGAGAACACCCTCGCTACCAAAGCTATTGAGGAATACCTCAAGCTGGTAGGACAGAAGTACCTCCAGGATGCACTGGGTAAGAAAAACCTGTTTGCACAGCAAGGGCTGACCCTGAACTGCGTCTGCAGCTGGGAATGTGGGATGGGAAGGAACTGCCTCAGCACTCAGCCTGGTGTCTCACACACAGAGAGCACACTGTCCTGCTCTCAATGCCCTTCCTCCACATGGAGGAGGGTGTTCTTTGGTGCCTGCAGAAGTAGCACATGAGGCAAGGCAAGCTTGGTTTGATGTAGCTGAGTCCCTCTTCAAGTTTTTATTACCATGTTCTGGTTTTGAGTAACTTTCTTATGTGTCTCTAGCGTGATGAAGAGGTACAGCACTGCAGGTTCTTTGTGAGCAAAGGTGGTTGTTGGGTCCAGTGCACAAACAGGCTTTCAGAAGGGGTTTTGACACATAGTCCTTAGAGAGACAAGGCCAGGGAGCGAGGCTGCAAGGCTGCCAAGCCTCCCAAGGCAGGAGATCAAGATGCATCCTGTCTGGGAAGCCTCTTGCCTGTGTTTATCCCGAGTGCTCGTTATTCACTGACTCATTAAAGCTGCCTGGCCATCCCGTGATGTCCTACTCCTTCATGCCCACTGTTACATGCCAGGGGGGACTCTGATCATTTTGTTATTGTCCCCCCTCCACCAAAAAGTTCTGCTCTAGTCCTAAGCCAACAGCCTTGGGCGTTCCTGGCCCCACAAAGATTGCAGTATTGGGGAGCAGACCCAGGCTCGCTGTCTTCCACAGACACAGCACAGCCAGCTTGTAGCAACTCGGCACAATCTTCCTTATCCACAACTGCACAACGAGCCACCCACCCCTGCTGTTTCTGGGATGGAGAAGGCTTTGGAAATTGATACGAGGGAAACATGATCAGGCTGAAGCCAAGTCCCACACCACATCCTTTCACAGAAAGAAAGAAAAGCCAAGCAGCTTGCTTTCCCAGCAGTCTCGCTTGTCCTCAGCAATCCCAGACATTGGCAAGGCATCAAGGAGATAGCTGGCTAAGTTAGTGCTCCAAGGGTCAGCATAGCCAGCTCTGATTCCATCCAGTTTGGCATTTCTGAAGTGTAATGAGCCTCTTCTGGTAGCCTTGCTCTCCTGGGTGGGAGTGCTGAGCGTAAGTCACAGTCGCAGGCTCTCACCTGGTGTGGAGAGATGAGCAGCCTGGTGCTGTGCTTCCCAGCAGGCTGAACATCAGCTCTGGGACCACTCCGTTACAGCTGACTGCAAGCTCCTTAATGTGCAGTAATTGCATAAAATATTTTAACATTAATGACTTCTAATACATCATTTAGTGCTGAGTGATGAGATGGTAAATCATAGGCGGGAGAGATGGAAAATGCCCCTAAGGTTGTCCAGCCTGTCTATAGCTCAGGGCAGTGTTGCTTATGACAATATCCCCATCTAATTCTTTGTCAGGTTTTAAATGTCATTTTACTCAGCTGCCCTGCTCTTTGAGAGGATTAACAACACAGTGGTTGGTGTTAGCAATGTAACATGTCTGTAAGGGAATCTTACATCTGATTATACCAGGGTCTTGTGGGCCACGAGGAGCAAGTTTCAAATATGTTTAAGGATAAAAAACATTATCCAGTAAGCAAGAGTTAAAACAGAATTGGCTCAACAAAAGTGATGCCAAGAGTTTTGCAAATAAGAGATTCAGATGCTCTCAGCAGAAACGTTTTGGACCCCATCACAAAAAAAAATAAAAGAGAAATTAAGAAAATGTGGTGCCTGCTTTGCTTGCAAAAACACCAAGCTGAGATTTGGGGAGGGGCTGAGAGGTATTTAAGGCGTTTTAGGAAAGCAAAGGCTAAAAACAAACCCCTTTTATACAAAAAAGCCTTGTGTTAGCTCAGAGCCAGCGAGATCATCTGGGGAGATGAACTTGAAAGACATTGAATCATTTAACCAATGAATAAAGAGTTTTTCCTAGTGAACACCCAGCCATTTAAAGATCACTTGGAATGCCTGCATATAGAGGAGGGAGTGAGGAGTTCATTCCAGTCTGTCAGACAAAGGCAACTTCACGTGGTTTGTATGTGAGCAGTTTCTGTTGTGATGCCGAAAGGGAAGGCTGACAGAAATGGCACGGAGCTTTGAAAGATGCAGGCCATAAAAATGCTGTAAGCTGTTGATAAAAGAAGTTGAGAAAATTAGCAGCATCTAGCTACTGCTTGGGTATTAGTCTTATTCAAGAGCAAGGTGACATGTTTTAAAATTAAACAAAAAAGGCAGATTCGGAAATAATATAAATAAATATCATTGCCAGCATGTTTTTTGGAGAAAGTCTGAAGACAAATAGCACACAGCTTCTTTCCTAAGACTGTGGATGATTTTGTAGTTGCTAACACAGTTTGAATAGCAAGTCAATGCTCCTCTCTAGGCCGTAAGGGAAGTGCCTGCAGGGCTGCTGAGCAAAGCCATCCTGGTTTGCCCCTGTGCTGGGGACAGCGAGGGCACGGGAGGATGAAACATCAGAGCCCAGGCTGGGCTCTGCTGGGAAAGGGCTGGCAGGAGTCGTGTCCCCAACATCTGGTGTCTGGAGGCTGTGCTGCAGACACCCAGAGCAGGACAGGCAGTTGCCAGGGAAAGACATAAGAAGATTTAAAGGTGTGTCAAGTAGGCTTTTCCTGTAACTACCCTGGTTTCTCATCCTCTTCCCTTTTTCCAGGGGAGTTTATCAAGGCTGTGTATGAGTCAGATGAAAACTGTGAAGCAGATCCCAGCAGGTGCTCACAGAGTGAATTAGCAGATCATCAGTGCAACCTGAAGATGTGTTGTGAGCTGGTCTTCTGCAAGATTATCAATTCTTACTGGTAAGGCATCTTCCTTCCCTCCCCTTGTCCCCGTTTGCCCCAAGGTGCCCATTCCTCCTGAGGGTGAGAGAGCAGCAGTGGCACAGGGAAGGAGCACAGACACATCCATCATCACAGGCTGCCTTTGTCCCCTCCCCTCACTGCCTTCCTGCATGTGACTCCAGAATGCAGGGGGAACCTGTGCCCAGACTGAGGGGTCCCAGCCCACAAACCCCACCTGTGGGGGCTTCTGCCCAAATCCTCTGCCAAGGGAACACATACTGAGTGTGACTGGATAAGGAGGGAATAAAGTAAGAAGATAACAGGTTAGCTTGGACTTGGCATAAAAAGCTGCAAGTTTTGATGTGTGCAGAAAACTTTGAGACCCTTCAGATGTGTGGCATTGAACAGGAAATCAGAGGGAGGAAGCATTGGCAGAGAGATTTCTGTTAATCTCTGAGTAGCAGTGGAAGAAGAGGAGCCTTTCTGCTTTGGCATGAAGCACAGGCACAGTACTGAGAGCTTAACAAGCAAGGTAAAAGTGTCAGATATGGAGATGAGTTCGGTTTGGCTCGGTTTGTTTTCAGTATCCTATCACCCTGTTTGCTCCAGGGTAGCAGTGGATAAGTAGTTCTTAGCTTGCAAATCAGCCTGTCTGGAAATGGCTTCACTTAACACATATGAACAGGGGGTGTTTTAAAGAGCACTTAAGTGTCACCAGATTAAATGGGGATCTATGAATAGATGCCTAATGACATTACCTAGCCTAGAGAAAAGAGAGAAAAAAGGGGAGGTAAAAAAAGAGCTGATGTTTTCTCCCAGATCAGTATTGCAGGTGACTGCTCACCAGTTCAGCTTCTTGCATCTCGTTTCCAGTGCGACTTTATTTCCCCTTGTTTCACTTTTCAGCGTGTTCCCTCGTGAGCTGAAGGAGGTGTTTGCATCCTGGAAGCAGCAGTGCCTGAACAGGGGCAAGCAGGACATCACCGAGCGCCTGATCAGTGCCTCCCTGTTCCTGCGCTTCCTGTGCCCTGCCATCATGTCTCCCAGCCTCTTCAACCTCACGCAGGAGTACCCCGACGAGCAGACCTCTCGCACGCTCACCCTCATTGCTAAAGTCATCCAGAACCTCGCCAACTTTGCCAAGTAGGTGGTGCCAGTGGAAGTGATGTGTGGTGTGTAAGGAGAGCCCTGACTCCTGGCTGTGCTCACAGGCAGCTGGTTCTGTGGCAAACTGAAGCCAGCTTTAGGAAAGGAGGAATCTTCTCACTTAGAGGCGAACACTGTTCCCCTCGAGACACCTTAGATTAATTCTACTTGAGAATTCTGTGGAGGGGACAGGTATTAACTACGAAGAGTCATGCACTAGCATGTTCGTGTATGTGCTGCTTCAAAAGGAAAGAAGCCTGTTCCCACCGAGGATCATGATTTTCGTGCTCTCTCCCTCCAAAATTGCCAGCTGAATGATACAGAGGGCATGGCACATCTCCTACATAGGAGAAGAGAGAGATTATCTGTGGGAGGGAGGGGGGAGAGATGGAATTTGTAACACAAGCAGTAATATTTAAGTAAGTATCACAAAGCAGTGAATCTCTTAAATTGTCCATGTGTTTTTTTTCCTCCAAGATTTCAAAATCTTCATATTTTGAATTCTTTTTTTTTTTTATACTTCAAATCTTCGGAAAGGCGGCTCTAAAGTGAAGTGTTAAAGTTGATTGTCTGTAAGCACTTGTACTGTGTTTTTTGTGTGGAGGTTATTGACTGGGTTTCCCCCCACCTCCCTTTCCTGCAGGTTTGGTATTAAGGAAGAGTACATGGCCTTCATGAATGAATTTCTGGAGCATGAGTGGGGAGGAATGCAGCGTTTTCTGCGGGAGCTGTCTAACCCAGATACCATCTCCAACATGCCTGGGTATGACGGCTACATCGACCTGGGCAAAGAGCTCTCCGTGCTGCATTCCCTCCTCTGGGAGGTTGTGTCCCAGCTTGATAAGGTAAAGCTCTTTGGAGGCCTGGGGGTGGTACCGTAGCAACAGTAAACACCAGGGAATATCCAGGGAAGCTTTGGAGGGAAATGTTTGAGAGCAGCATTTCACAACTGCTCCCTCCGTGGTTTGGGATCACAGCCCGCAGCAGGGCGTGTGAGGTGGCCAGGCTTCAGCCAGTGCAGACCCTTTGCAGAGCCTTGAGGAAGGTCAGGTGCTGAAGGCATTGCTTGGAAGTAGGCCTGGAATTCCCTGGCCAGCCAGCTTTGCAGTGAGCTGCGGGGCAGGGTGGCCATTGGGACAGAAAGGGGCCATGGTGCAGTGCCCTGCTGGTGCTCAGGGAGCTGCTTCCCTGCACACCGAGCCCTGCCCCAGCTCGAGGGAGGAGTGAGCTGGCCCTGCAGAGCTGTTCTCATCCACAGCCCCATCCAAAGCCTGCTGAGGTGCTCTCGTTCCTGTAGGCTTTGATTCTGGTACTCAGGGAATGCCCTGTAGAAAGCTGGATCCGCTCCGAGTGTCCTCCTGTGGCAGAGCAAGGCACTTTGTGCTGAGCACTGCACTGAGCTCACGGGCAGTGCCCACGTTCTGTCCTTCTGATCCCAGCAGACACCACCAGGCAGAACTTTGCTCTTCCTTAGCTATGTGGGTTTGCAGGAACCAAAAGCATTAAAATCTTGATAGCAAAGGTAGTTGATAAGGCCCAGAAAAAGCTGAACTGCAAGTCTTTTTTTTTTCAAGTGCTTGGAACTGTTCCATACTTCAGTTTTTAGAGGTGCATTATTTTGTCCATTCTCCATGTATATTAGTCTTCCTTTTGAAACTGGAGAGGTAAGGTGAAGAGCAGTGCACTCAATTTTTATTGCATTAGGGTTTGCCAGAGTAGTTATTGGTTGGGTATGTATTTTTTCACAGTACATTATTTAAAAGAGAAAACAAAAAACTGAGCTTGGTGCATCAGAGTGAATTGAAATGTCCTTGACCCCAAAAGATGGTCTGTATATTAATCTTAGTTTGATAACTACTTATGATCTTGTTTTTCAATTTACCTCGTACACATGCTCAGCCTTCATTCCAAATGTATGGATGTGCACTGCCCTTTCTGTAGGTTAGATGTATGGATCTATCCTAGCAGGCCCTTGGGAGCTGGTACAGTGGTTTCCTAAAAGGAGAATGAAGGGGTAAAGTTACATGCATTATGGTTTTACTGCAGGGAATGACTGGGAAATAATGCGAGCAGCCACCTTGGCGATTTTAATAGCCACAGTGCTGGATGAAAGGGTCTGTAAAGAGACCTTTCTCTGGAGCCATGCTGGCTGGAGTACCTGCTTACAGGGAAAACAAGAGTATCTTTGAGAAGAACATTGGTTTTGTAGCAGAATTTTAATTTTTAAATAAATCTGCACCTCCTTCACCTTCTTCCTGCAGTCCCAGGAGCCCGGAGATGCCCTGTAGCTGATCTCCCAGCAGTGGCCCAAAGGGGTGAGAAGGCAGGGCCTGGAGGAGCAGTCTTCCTTGCTGAAGGCCAGCTGCTCTTACCTTCAGCCTGGCCAGCACTGAGCTAAGCTGTAACTGGAGCCACACGTTTCATCCCGTGCTGGTGGGGTGGTGCTGGGATGAGGATCACTGATGCTCTTGTGCAGTTATTTTTCATGTTTGGGTAGGGAAGAATGGCTTCATTGTTGACAAAGGTGCGAAAGGAGATGGCATCTGTGTAGGACACCAAAAATCAAAGGCTTATGAAATGAAAACCTTCCCTTTCCCCATCACCCTCAGACCCTGCGACCCTCTCATGATCCCCCTCATCTGTTGGCATGCATTTCCTTCACCATGTGACACCCTTTGCCTGGAAAGTTCCCCCCACCGGCTGCTGCTGTAGCCCTGGAATGCCCTTCAATGAGCAGATGCCGTAGTTTCCACTTTGACCCCACCCACCTGGGACTCAGTGTGCTTTGCATGATAGTTTTGCATTGGAATGGCTGTAGTTTTGTTTTATTGAGCATGATTTTTATTTTTGGGGGTCAATCCTAATTTCTTTTCTATTTCCTTTTCTTTCCTCAATGTCTGCTGCACCCCGTTTCGTCTCCTCCATCCATCTGGTCGCCGTCGTTGCGCTGCTCCATAACACTGCATTGCGATGCTGGCACACCCGCACACAACCACCCACCCTCCTTCCTTCCACTCCATCCCTCTGTGCATCGTTACCAAAAAAAACCCTGCCGGATGTCGTGGTGCTTGTATCCAATTAGGGTGAAAATTCCTTCCTACAGGCAACCGTGGCAAAACTGGGACCTCTCCCCCGTATCCTTGCGGATATCACAAAGTCCATGACCAGCCCCACACCCATGCAGCAGCAGCTGAAGCGTTTTGTGGAGCACAGCTCCAGCCCAAACGTCGCTGGAAGTCTCTCCTCGGGACTTCAGAAGATTACTGAGGACCCCACCGATGGGTACGTGCCAGCCAGGGCTCGAGGGCAGCTATGGGGTTGTTAAAGCCATGAAGAGTTGGAACTGGATGATCGTCGAGGTCCCCTTCCAACCCAAACCGTTCCGAGCGTTGAGGGCTTCATCACGTGAGCTGGCTGCCCAGCCCCGCTGTGCAACGGGGAGCTTGGGCCTGTCTCACGGGGAGTATGCCATCCCAGTCAGAGGTGCACGAGGGGGCACAGGGGACCTGGAGCTCTGGACTTACCCAGCACTCAACCACATCGCTGGGAGCTAATGAGTTGAGCTGATGAAAAAGCAGTTCTGTGATTGACGGCCAGCCCGAGTGCATGGTCAGCCATAGTGTTTCCTTCTGGCCATCAGGCTGCTCATGGCAAAACTGAGCTGTAGGTGAAACTTATTACCTGTGGCAAAACAGCAAAAATTAGTCCCTCGTGTGCTTGGTGCAGCATTTCTCCCACTGGAACAGCTGTTAATGTGGAGCCATGACAGAGCAGAGCTGCCAAAGGGCACGGCTGCTGTATGCCCTGAGCAGTGCACAGTGCCCTGTGCTGTCAGGCACAAGGGCCACTTTTGTCCCGTGGAGTTCTCTGCCCTCCGAGCTTACATCCAGCTTTGCAGCAGCCTTCACACAGCTCCTGCTGGATTTTAAGGCCTCCATAATACACAGAGTCATAGAATCATAAAGGTTGGAAAAACCCCCTAAGAGTACCAAGTCCAACCATTAACCCAGACTGCCAAGGCCACCACCACTAAACCGTGTTTTCGTGTGCCACATCTACACACCTTCCAAGGATGGTGACTCCACCACTGCCTGGGCAGCCTGAGCCAGTGCTCGCTATCCTTTGGGCGAAGAAATTTTTCCTAGTACTCAATTTAAACCTTGCCTGGCACAACTTGAGGCGATTTCCTTTTGTCCCGTCTCTTGTTACATACTGGCAAAGGGTTAAATGGCAGCTGAAGTCTTGCTAGAGACAGAAGTGACTAAGGGGGGAGGATTTAGTGGGAATGGTTTAGATTTCACCTGTGAAAAAAAATAAAGATTAAGGACTTCTTGAATCAAACACAATTCTCAAGATAAGCAGTAATTACGGAAGAGTGTGTTCTGACTTGCACACAAAAAGCTCATAAAAGGAAGTCTGGCTCCTTGAAGCTTTCAGTGGGGGGAGGTTAAATGAGGTAGAAAGACTTCTCTGGGACAGATCTCTTGGGGTCTTGGCTGCTCAAAAATTAACCAAGTTCCTTTCCGCTCCACAGTGACATAAACAAGATGAAGTCTCCAACCCAGGAAAATGTAGATGGACATTTTAGGGGCAAGACCTTACTGCTGGTTCAGCAGGCATCCACCCAGAGCATGACTTGCTCAGATAAGGATGAAAAGGTAAGTGTCTTGCCCAACGGACGCAGCATCTCTCTGATGGACCTGCAGGACCCTCACACAGCTCACAGCGACACCGCTTCCATGATGCACGACGTGCCTTTGCGCCTGGCGGGCAGCCAGCTCTCCGTCACCCAGGCGGCCAACATCAAACAGCTGTGGGACCCCCAGAGCACCCCCCAGAGCGCTCCCCAGGTCCGGAGGCCGCTGCACCCGGCGTGGAACCAGCAGGGCAGCCTCCGGCCTCTCTCATTCCAGAACCCGGTTTACCAGCTCAACAACCCGAGCCCCCCCATGGCCAAGGCCTCCGTGGACTCCAGCCCGGAGAACCTGAGCACCGCCAGCTCCCGGAGCCGCAGCAACAGCGAGGACTTCAAGCCCAGCGGGCGCAGCAACAGCAGCCTGGAGGACTCTGGCAAGCGCAGCTCGCAGAGCGAGGACTCGGCGCGGCGCCCCGCGGGCCCGGACAAGCACGTGCCGGCCGTGCTGCCGCGCCAGAACAGCAGCAGCCAGGCGCAGATCCGCAAGATGGAGCCGGCCGTGCTGGGCACCAGGGCCAAGACTCTGCACACCCTGACGCACAGCCCCTCCCTGCGCAGCACGGGCAGCGCGTCCGGCGCCTCGGGGGCCGCGGGCATCGAGCCCGTCCAGAACGGGAACCGCTCCCGCCACCAGTCCTCGTCCTCCAGGGAGAGCCCCGTCCCCAAGGTGCGCGCCATTCAGCGCCAGCAAACGCAGCAGGTAAGGAAATCCTGTCTCTGGGCCTCTGCTCTGCTGCTCAGCCCGTTGCTTCTTGGCCTCCAAAGCTTTCTTGACCTTGAAGTCGAGCTCAATCGAGAGTAGCAGCACCTGTGCCAGTGGCCAGTAGCAAGTGGGAGGAGTAGTCGTCCTTGTCACCCTCACAAGCTGGGCAAGCCACCTCGTCTGCGCCCCTGGGATGCTTGTGTACTAAACTTAAAAAAAAAGAACTGTTTTCCATTTACTAAGGCAGCAGCAAACCCACTGGAATAAACAGAACTGGAAAATTTCCCTGAATACCAAGAAAGAAAGCAGGAGCAGCTTTGCTCTGAATGGTAGTTCAGATCACCACGTGAGACTGCGTTTGCCCTGTGGTGCTAATTTAAAAGCAGAGCTACCTCGAGACAGGGAAATGAACAAAGAGAAAACATCACAGAATAACTGCTGCCAAAATAACAAATAAGCACAGTTGTCTGAAGTGTGGAGAAATCCATATTTCACCATGATGAAGCAATCTCTTGCTTGTCCTCAAATAAGTGCTGCTTTTTCATTAATCATCCCAAACTATGAATAATGCAATTTTTTTCTGGAAAGGAGTACTTGTATCTACCAAATCCTAATGCACTTTATCAGTTGTTCGTAGGCAACTATAAATCAAGGTTTTCTTGTCAAAAAGCCAACATGCCTTTATCTTTTCTTAAAAAATAATAATCATCCAGTTGTGATTTGCTGTGTATGAAAATATTTTCCTCAATTAGTTTGATTTTAAAGAGACAGCGAGTATTTCAGTGCTTGGCACTACAGCGAAGGTAGAAAATGTGATCTGCAGGTCAGAGGTGTTGCAGGGGGAAGGCTTTGGGCTGTGAGGTGAAGCTTGCAGAACAACCTCTGCTCTGCCCAAGGTTTTCTTGGGGTTCCCTGACAGTGGAGCTTTCTTGACAAACTCCTGAATGTTGCAGGAAAACCTGGCTGATGCCAGGGAACCCAGGAGTGATCAGGGCTTCAGAACTACTCTGATACCTCAAGTTCATTGAAGTATGAGACCAGAAACACTGACTCACAAACCAAAGCTTAGTATGCCAAGTTAGCAATGCCCAAAGAAGTACCTGCTTGTTATTTGAAGTGTCTGTGTTTGTGTCCTCCTGCAGGGCCTATTGCACACTGGGGCATGGCCAGGTGAAGGCCATGTTTATGTATCCCATGTTTGTGGGCCCTGTGTGGCTCTGGTTGGACATTTTTAGGCCAGTAACAAAGATAAATGTGAAGGGGATGTGCATCCACTTGTTTTCCCACTGTACTTTCTATACCAATTGTTTTCACTGGATTCATTAAGAGTACTTGTTCCTGCTTTATTCAGAGAAATCAATTTGTTCTCTCCTTCCCCACACCCATGAACAACGCCTTGAATGGAGCCAAATTGTGTGGCCAAGATTTTTTTCGAGGCAAATTCCACTGCATCCTTTTAATTGCAAATCTTGTTGTGGAATTCTGTTCTTATTTAAAAAGAGAAAGAGAAAAGAGAAGTTGGGCATGTTCTTTCTGGGCATGTTCCTTCTAGGCATGTTTTGTGGGCGTTATAATTATTAGACTCTGTTCTCTACAAGTCCCATTTGTTTCTGAATATAGAGCTGGGCCCTTTGTTTGCTGGGAGAGGTCACTTTTTGCCTTCCATTTCCATTTAGGAGGTAGGTGGGAACAGAAATGTCAGTGTGTTCCTCTGGAAGAGTCAAAGAGGGGACTTAATACATGATCCTAGCAGACTCATTCTTTTTCTGCCCTTTATTAGAGAAGAACTTGTAACCCATTTGTGTGTGTGACTTGCCATCCGCTTGGTCTTTGACAGCTTTCAGAGTCTGGCTGCTGGAAGTATTCTGTCCTACATTTGGCAGGTTGTTTGGGCAGGATTGCTGCTGCCCAGCAATCTGGTGCAGGGCTGGGGATGTACTTTACTGTCACCTTTCTGCAGTCTGAGTCCCCTGTAGCTGCAGGGGATGGTGGCAGTGCTCATCCCTCGCTGCTCCTGATGTCTCCAGCAATTCACAGCCACGCATGGCCCATGGTGTTCCTTGCTCTGGACGCCTGACAGCAAATGCCATCAAAAAAAAATCTGAATTAAGGAGCTTTGCCAGGTGGCCACACTACACCTGAGGGGCTATTAGCATTTTTGCTGTGAAAACTTCCTTCTAGGGAAAAGGCCTTTGCCTAAATCCAGGGATTTTTGCCTAATTCCAGTGCTTTTTCTTTGCCTTTACATTTTTGCTGAGGCTTCGTCCAGTGCTGGTGTGTCCATGGCTGCTCAGGACAGCTGAGCTGTGGGAGCAGATGCAGCACCTGCCAGCCCTGTCCTCCTGAGCAGGAGAAGCACAGCAGGAGGGTGATGTGATCCCTGACTCCCAAAAAGCTGTTCCTGCCCCGTGGAGAGCTCCTGGCTGAGACTGGGACTTCAGAGCCCCCAGGCAGGGAGCACAGTGCACTGGGGTGCACCACTGGGCCAGGCGTGGAGCTGAAGAGGGCACAAAAAGAAGCTGCAGTTGGGGCAAAGTTGATCTTTTTGCATTTCTCAAAAACATAAGACAGTGTTGCTCTTTCAGGGGTAATTATGCTAATTCCTGTGCTTATAAAGTTGTCTTTGTCTGTGAAAATTGCTTGGAATTTGTTTTCCCCAGAAAAGCCATGTTTTCCCCAGCCCGGCGGAGAGCTTCTTGTTTCTTTCCTTGGCTCCCTTTTTGGACTCCCTTAAAGAGGAGAGCGAGAGCCTCCAAAGAGGTTGGACAGTTCTCAGCACAGCTGGCCCTGGCAGGGCAGAGATGCTGCAATGGAGCTCCAGACCTGGCAGGAACTGCTGTGATCATGTCACACTGCCCTGCCACACCCAAGTCCTGCTGGGCTGTGCAGTCCCGTGCTCCTCTTTAGTCTGTCCCAGCCCCGCTGAGGAAGCTGCTCCCAAGCTCAGTTCCTCAGCACTCCAGGGACAGCAGCCTGTCTCACCTGAGAGCTGCGAGCAGAGCTCTGTCACTGTGCTTGCTCTGTGCGAGACATGGCAGGGTGGGAGAGCCTCGCTGGCACTGTGGGAAAGGGGAGAGGTGCATGTGAACGGGACTGGGAAACAGGAACCTCTTCAGAGAGAAGCTCACTTGGAGAGGAAGAAAAATTTCTGAAGTGTGTTGGCTTTAGAGGGATTGGGGTAGGAGCTGTAGGTCCAAAGCCAAGGGAGGACAGAGGATCCCTGCAGGAGACATTTTGGGGATCCTTTGAGGCTGACAGATTCCTGGGTGTCTTTCTCCTCCAACTGAACTGGATCTGAGAGCTAGTTTGTGGGCAGTTTCTCTGGAGAGTGCTGACAGGTGTCTCTGTCCCAGGTGCAGTCACCAGTGGACTCAGCCACGCTGTCCCCGGTGGAGAGGACAGCAGCGTGGGTGTTCAACAATGGGCAGTATGAGGACACCAAGAAGGACACGATTCAGAACCTGGACGAAGTCAAGCACGCTGAGAAGGTAAATTTGATTCTGTATGCAGCTGACTTGGGGGTACCACCGAGTCCTGTGCACCCCACAGCGAGCTCAAAGGGACTTTTGGGCCCTGCTGTCACAAAGGTTATATTGGTTAGAGTGATCATTAACTCCATAAATAAAGGAAATCAGGATTGTTAACCTGGCTGAGCATAGCTTACGACACGCACAGGGACTGTAGGGTGCAGCTCAGCCTTCAGCAGCAGCAGCAGTCAGATCTTGTCTTGGGCTTCTCCTGAGGCAAATGCCTGTTACCCAGCTACTGCAGGGCTTCTGAGCTGCACAGAAATCTTCATGGTCTCTTTTTTAAAGTGTATGTTTTTTCAGGAGTAGATCCTGTTCTTCCAAATACAGTTAGAGCCATATGTTGCTGTGGGGATGGAGTTGTTGTGTAAGAGGTTTGGTATTTTGAGAAGGCAGGGAGTGGGGAGGAGAACATTTAGTGGACAGAGGAGCAGAAACATAGGATTGTTGGGAAGGTGAATGAACCCAAACCAAAGGAACATATTGAGATTCATGGCCCTATTGCAGAAATGATTGCCCACAGAGTAAAGAACAAAAGCTCAGCCAAGTAACCTGACAGGCTCTGGTTTGCAGTGCCTGGTTTGCTCTGACCTTCCCAGTGGTTTCATGCCCTGATTGAATAGGTCCTGAAGAGTGAGTTGTTTGGGTCCCACACGGGTCTGGTTTGTCTGTTTGGGCAGCCCAGGCTGTTTCTGCAGTTGAGCACTGTTAGCAGCATCTGCCTGAGAACTGCTGGAGTCTGGAGTAAGGCAGGATGTTCCCAGTCAGGGCTGAGGAGCCCTGTCAGAGCCCTCTGACTGCTTGAATTGTGCTGCAGAGAGATACCCCACAGCGTGGGAGCACCTTGATGGCCAGTGGGAGCCCTCGTGCTCCTTCTCTGTGGTTGCCCCCATGTTTGCTTCTCATTTCCTTTGCTACAATCACCTTATTTGTCCTTAAAAAGCGCCCAAAGCTCCCCTGAGGAGCAGCAGAGCGTTCCCATGGTCTGATGTGTTCCTTTTTCTCTCTGCACACGCGTCCCCCCGGCCGCAGTACGAGCAGGAGATCGCCAAGCTGAAGGAGCGCCTGCGCGTGTCCAGCCGCCGGCTCGAGGAGTACGAGCGGCGGCTCCTGGTGCAGGAGCAGCAGATGCAGAAGCTGCTGCAGGACTACAAGTCTCGACTGGAGGACAGTGAGGACAGACTGCGCAGGCAGCAGGAGGAGAAGGACAGCCAGATGAAAAGTATTATCAGCAGGTGAGGCTTTGGAAAGCTCAGGACCGGGTGGGACAAGCAGGTCCCCTGTGCCACGTGTTCTCTCCATCCTTAGAGCTGAAGAAATGGGGATGCGGGTGTGGAAACTTGCCTGAGATTGTCAGGAGAGTGAAGGGAAATATTTAGGAATTTTTAACTTAGGTCTCTGTTGTACTATAGGTCTTTTTGTTTGCTTGTTTAGAATCTGTACTTGAGATTAGTTTTTTCAGAGCAGTTGCATTTCTGGCAATGTTCGTTCTGAGAATAACAAGGCTGGGCAACTGGGAATGTCAGATGGAGAGATAAGCTTTCCTGAGAGCAGGAAAATTCTTCTCTTGCAGAAGCAGGAGAAGCAGAGAAGTCAAACCAACTGGCCAGAGTACCTGAAATGCTCAGAAATAGTTTTAAACTGTCCTAATTTGTCCCTCTCTTTGCTCATCAGACTCATGGCTGTTGAAGAGGAGCTGAAAAAGGATCATGCTGAGATGCAAGCAGTCATTGATGCAAAGCAGAAAATCATTGATGCACAGGTAGGTAAAGAGCTCGGCATCTCCCAGAACCTGCGTGTAGAACCCGTTATTCACCCCTCTCTCCTGCCCTAGCACTGTTCTCTATCTCCCAAGCTCTATCAGCCCATGGTGTCACACGTGTCACTTACTGCCCCTGGGAGAGAATTGGGGGCTTTAATTAGTACTGTCTGACCTGGGCTTTAAGTCAGCCTGGCAACAAGTCCCAGGACTGATCATTCTCCAAAACCTTTGTTGCTTGGTGAGATCCCAGGGGAGTAAAGGAATAGCAGTGCATTGTGTAGGTGTTATTCCAAGTGTGGGGCTGTGGGAAGCCATGCCTCAGCCCAGCATAGTTTAGCTGCCATGTGCATGCATCTGAGCTGTGCCAGGAACAGCATGGCTTTGGACAGTGGAGTCCAGGAAAGAGAATGCTGCAGCGGAGCATTGTCCTGGGAATGTCACGTGTGGCATTTCACCCCACGGCCGTCCCCGGCAGTCCTGGGGAAGTGCCCATTCCCCACAAACCTGCCGCTCCCACCTCGGTCCCCCTGGGCAGCTGTGGGGAGGGGAGCCCCACGGGCAGTGCATGTGGGTGTATCCTGTGGGGTCATTCCAGCTTCTCCTCTGTGTCTGTGCTGATCCCACAACAGAACTGGGACTGGTTTGTATCTGCCTGCCGTGTGACGTTTGTGGTATTTGCACTTGGAGGGTCTCCTTCCTGCTTCTGGGCTTTTCAGTTGTTCCAGCTGGAAACTTTCCTTAATAATTTTTTCAGGAGTAAAGTTATTCCCTACACAAAGAGTGGTGGTGGGAGTCTCAGCTGAACATGGTTACAGATGGCATTGGGGTATTAGAAATATCTGAATTCATGTGGAACTGTAAGGAAAATATGGAGCAACAAAAAGCTGTGGTTTTTGGAGATAGGCACAGTCAGGGCATCTCGCTGTTAGAGATTTGGAATGGCAGCTCATCCAGGCAGCAGCCTGAATCCTCAGATGGGTGCATGCATTTTTCATCTGCTTCAAGAAGATGGAAGGGGCACTGAGCAAACATGAAAAGTGATTTTTGGAGAGGAGAGATTGTGACTGAGTAAGGAACTCGCCTGTTACCTCTGTGTGCCAGGACGCTCTCAGCCTTGGTGTTGGTTATGGGCTAGCAAGGTGGAGGATGGACCAATGTGATCCCAGTATCACCAGCTGGCAGAGGGGACCACTGCTGACTTGTGAGACCTTCAAACCCTCAGGGCTGGAAGGGTGTAATCCTTGATCACACTTCATCAAATGATGTAGCATTTATTACTTGTGGTGGAAACTGGTGAAAAAACAGGAGCAAAGCAGCGGCATGAATGAATTGACTCTTTTTTCTTGGGCAAGCAAGGTCACTGGCAGACCTCAGCTGCTTCAGTGTCAGGCAGTGCATGAGGGAAGTGCAGTTGTCACTGTCCTTCCTCGAGTGCCTGAGCAGAGGAGGAACCTGATGAAAGATTCAGAACAGACTCACCAGGGGAGCCCAGGTGTCTGCTGGGCTCTGTAGCAGTCCCTCAAAGTCGTGCTTGGAAGATTTTATTTAGTCTGTGATTCCTTCAGTGGCTGGAAAAGGAAAGGTCTTTTTCCATGTGAGATTCGTGGAGCGGGGCTGGAGCCTGGCTCTTGGCACCCGGCTGAAGAGTTAAAGGCTGCCGGGAGCAGCAGTGATTTGGGCTCCTGTGCTCAGGGGCACGAACCCAGGATGGTGTGAGGGGTGCAGTGCCCCGATGCACGCAGACACAAGCTGTTCTCCTGCCTCTGGAGCCTGGCTCTGGGCCTCTGAGCAGGGATAGGTGTGGCCAGACTCTCTCCTCGGAGCGGCACAGCTGCAAAGAGAACTGGCCCAGCTGCTATTGCGAGTGACATCTCCGCTGTGTTAAATTACAGGTCATAAATGGGGATGAGATAATTCCAACAGGCAAGTAAACCCAATCAGTTCTCTAGCTGAGCAGTACCCAGTCCTGGCCCAGCACACTGACCTCCTACCCATTCCAGCTCCTCCTGCTCCCTGTGCCCTGAGCGTGTTAGAGACGTGCCTGGTAGATCCAATTTTCCTTTCAGTGAGAAGATGCCACTACTCACCAAGCTCATGCTTTTAAGATTGATTTTCCAAGTGTGGATTTCCAGCTGTTTTGCAGACTGGCTCAGTGAGTGCTCAGCAGTGCCCAAAAACACCCAGCCTTTCATTCTCAACTCTTTGGAAACATTTTTTAGAAATTTTTCACAAAAAATTTCAGAAGGAAAATTTTCATTTTAAATAATATGTTCCAGGTGAAATTTATTCGGAGGAGTAGGAGCTTTGCCTCGCTGAGGAGCACATTCCTGCTGAGGCAGTTGTGTTCTGCAGGGTTCATGTCAGCACAGAAGGGAAGGCCTGTAACTCCTCAGCTCCATGTCCTCCCTGCTCCCAGCAGCTGGATCGGGATGAGGGCTAAGGCAGCCTCGTGCCTCCTCCTCCTCCGCTGGGTTTACACAGAGCTCGGTGTCTTCAGGGCTGTAACAGAAGCAGGACTTCAATTGTGCTTTGTTTTCGCACCCGAGCACTCAGTGCTGTGGGGGACCCCGCAGGGAAAGGCAGGCATTGCTGATGGGTGCTGTAGCACTGATGTGCTGGGGTCTGCATCCCAGGGGGCTGTGGTAGCACGTGAGTCTCCTGAGCAGTGTGGCTGAACCGTTCCTGGATGTTTATGCCTTCTGTGAATCATTTTCCCTCTGGTTTGTTTCTCAATGGGCTGGACTGGGAAGAGTTCTCACATGCAGAGTGTTTCAGTCGAGCAAATTAGACATTTTCCCTTCTCAAAGAACAAAAGCCAATCAGCTGTTGGCACGGAGAGCACAGTTACCTTCCTGTTGTCTCTAGCACTGCCTTCTACAGCTACATTACTATTATTTTTTTAGGAAAGATGAAAATTGTCACCTCTGATGGTGCTGACAGCTCCTTGGCTTGCCCCTGCGGTGCTGTATCCCAGTGCAGATGTCCTACTGTTAGCAGGCTGGGTCTGGTGATGGGTTGTGTCAATGTAACACACATCCCTGAGCTGTCTGCTCCAGGTGGAGGTGGCACGTTCTGTGCAAGGACAGTCAACTGGGCACGTGGATTCGTTGAGCCTGGGAGCCCCCCGAGCTGGAATGGGTCTAGGAGCAGCGTGTTCCGTGTTTGTTCTTTGTGTTCTGTCGATGGCATCTCCCCTCCACCCACGGTGCCCTGTCCCCCTCACCTCCAGTAACCCTTAGCGTTAGCTTTGGCTGCTGCTTCTCTGTGTTGCTGTTGCACCATCACTGCAGGCTGCCGTTATCTGCTTTTTTTATTATTATTTATTTATTTCAAGCATCCCATGAGTTTACTCTGAGCACACTCCATCCAAAACACAGAGACAATGGTCGGTAGATACCACTTGCACTTTTCTCTGCCAGATGAAACCCCCACCACTTTTATTTTCTGCTGCCTGTTTCTGTTTTTCTAACGTACTTCTAAAAAATAACATTGAAATTGGCTACCATTGTGATTAACACCGACACCCTCCCGCTCCCCTCTGGCACAGTCGTGCCTCGTTGGAGGCTGGCTGGGTGGAGGCTCTACGCCGGGATCAGTTCCCCACCGTAGCTCGGAATGTTGCCTTCCGTCACGCTAAAAGGCCCGGAGGGCCCGAGCGGCCGCAGAGGAGCCCGTGGCACCCCGAAAACAGAAAGAGGCAGGCAGCCCATCTCGCCAGGGAACGCTGGCCCAGCTGCCTCTGCCCGGGCTGCCCCCACCGCGGGCGCGGGGCGCGCGCTGCAGCTCTGACGCTGGGGGGTGTCTTTGCAGGAGAAGCGGATCGCGTTCCTGGACTCGGCCAACACGCGCCTGATGGGTGCCCTGACGCAGGTAAAGGAGCGCTACACCATGCACGTCCGGAATGGCAACCCTCCCAAGCTTTCCATCACGGAGAATGGTGAATTTAAGAACAGCAGTTTCTAATTCTGTAGGTGACCCGTGGAACATCAAGACTGCGAAGAGCCAAGACCCGTCACCGCCGCTGATTGTTGCACATAGTTCTCCTGTAAAGGAAAGTTTTATTGTTCGAAGATAGTTCTAAAGTTGTTTGAAGATAGTTTTAAAGTTGTTCGAAGATAGTTCTGAAGTTGTTCGAAGATTGTTCTAAAGTTGTTCGAAGATACTTCTAAAGCTGTTCGAAGATTGTTCTAAAGTTGTCCGAAGATACTTCTAAAGCTGTTGGAAGATTGTTCTAAAATTGTTTTAGAATTGTATTTTAAAGTTGTATTTTAAATTGTTTTAAGATAGTATTGTACATTCAATAAAGTTGAAAAAGCAGCTCTGAAGGGTGGGCTTTAATTCCCCACTCAGGGCCAGGAGAACCAGGCTCCCCAGAATAAGTCCTTCAGGGTCACTGTGTAAATAGAGGGAGCTCTTGGGCTGTGTACAGAAAATGCCAATGTAATATACCAAAAGGAAGTGAATACTGTAGATTTTTTAATTATTGCTATTTTTATTATTATTATGTTGTTGTTTTGTTATTGTTGTTGTTGTTGTTGTTGTTGTTCTCTTGTTGAAAGCACTGCAGTCCTGGGAGGAGGAAGAGGGGAGCGTGTGTGCGTGTGTGTTGTGGGTGAGAGAGGTGAGCAGCGGGTGACCCGAGACAGCAACTGGCTGGTACAAGGACATGAGTGGAGTGAAATGAATTCCATAGGAAAACTCATCGGCTGGGTTTATTCCCCTCTTCCCCAGCTGGTCTTTAGCTGAATGCAAACTTGATAGCAAACATTTTAGCAAGAGAACTGGCTCTTGCTGTGTCCTGTACCTACTTTGGATAGGGCTGTGTCAAAGAACAGTCTTTCTGAAGAAGGTACAAAGTGGAAGCAGCAAGCTGGGTTCCTGGAATTTGCACAGTCAGGCTTCCTGTCAGACAGAGGGAATCTGCAGGATTTTGTGGTAGGATTCTTTCTTTTTTACCCCAGTTCTAATGCAGTTTTATATTTTCTGTTTGGAGAACTTACAGACCTGTAAATACTTTTTTAACAATTTCTAGCCAATCCCCACCATACGCCCATGCAGTGGCACCCTCTCTGCTCTCCATGGGGAACAGCCAGGTTAATCCTCTCGGGAAAGGGCTAACCAAAGGGTGCCCGTGCCCAGCACAGGAAACTCCATATGCAAAATCCCTTTTTCTAGAGGATTTTTGTATTTTAATGCTTGCTTATTTTCACTATTTCAGCCACTTGCTTAGCCAGTATAGTTCCAAATGAAAGGTGCTTTCTGCAGCTTTGTTGAAAGATCTTCCATTTCTGCTGAAATTTTCCTTTCTCTGGATACTTTAAAGGGATTTTTTTTTTAGTTCTGTACACATCGGTTTTTCTTCAGGAGTTTTGACTAAGGTTTCATCTCTAGTTCCTTTCAGTTGTGTTTTAGAGAAGCATGATTCCAGACTGTATATGAACGGGATATTGTTCCAAAGTGACCTTCTCCTGGGAGATAGTGGTAACAGATGAACAGTAAATGCCTTGGTATTGTCAATTCTCGTGATTTCATCAAATGGCACAATATTTAATCTGAGAGAGGTTTATTTTTAAACCTCAGATTCTGGAGTCAAGTATGAATTTTTATTTCCAGTTTTTGCTGTGCATTTCTAGCCCCCAAACTGTCACGGTAAATGAAATTATTGCAGCATTGGTTGAAATTTTTAATTACAGAAATAGACCGGTAACAGCGAGTGTGACTAACCATTCACACATGCTGTGGAAAGTGGAAAAGTCTACTTCAATTGGAGACAAAACCTTGAGAGGTGCCTCAGTGTGGGATTGTCTCATGAAAAACGCAGGAGTGTCTAAGCCAGTTCCCTGCACATGAATGATTGGCAATACCAAGACCCAAATGCAGTGTCTGTTGCCAAGTTCGCCTGATTTTTGGAAACGAATTCATCCCAGCTCTGTGGCTGCTGCAGGAGGTGGCAGAGCAGTGTGTGTGCTCTGGTGTCACCATACTCGAGCTACCATCAACCACCCTGTGTGTGCTGTGACTGAGTGTGCAGCAGTGCAGAGCTCCCTGTGCTGCAGGATGTGTGTGCACCCAGCCTGGCCAGGCCTTCTGGGGCACCGCAGCCTGCAGTGAGTTGGGAATTGGGATTAATGCTCAGCTCTTTGGGATCAAAGCTGCTCTGGCTGCTCGGCCGGAACTCAGTGCTGCCGGCACTGACACACCTGGGGTTGTGTTCTGCATTGGCTCAGCAGTGATTACTTTCCTATACTTTCTAAACCATCTTCCAGCTCTAGATCCTTGCTGACCTCTGATATTTTACTCCTCAAACTGTGCCTTTGAGTTCCTCCTTTCTCCCTTCAGGCATTGCAACTGTAGCAACTTCTCCAGTTTGTGTTAACCTGTCATGTGAGGGGCTTTTACCCAAACCCTTTTTGTGGGGTGTTTCTGTGGGATCTGCATGTCCCTGTACATGTAGTGTAACTGCACAGCTGTAGCGTGCGGGAACATGTTCCCATCCCTTTTGGGATGGCCATGTGAACTGCTCCCTTGTGGCACCGTGCAGGTGATGTGGGTGTGCTGTGATCGAGGTGTAAGAGTGAGCGCCCGTGGGGCTGCGCTGACAGAACAAGATGTGTTCTTCTAGGAGAGTTATTGAGGCATTGCTTTGGGAAGCGCCTTTCCCCGGAGCTCCCCAGTGCCCTGGTAATGTCAGAGGTCGCTGGCTGAGCTGTGTGGTTGGATGCTGAGGGCTCTGAGGTGTCCACTTCGGTTTCCGCAGAGAAGTGCAATAGGGGCAGCATTTCAGCCTGGACTTTTAGAGGGGAATTAATCCCTGCCCCAATATCCACCTGTTTTGGTGAGGTCTTTGGTAGTGCATGGTTCTAATACTGCACCTTCTCCTGCATGTTTCTTGAGCTCGTAGAATGCTTGTAGGAAAAAGCAGCAGCTCTCTCAGAGCCTGACTCCCCACTCTCGTCTCACAGCTCATTGCTGGGTTGCAGTTTCTCCCCCAAGGTGCCAAGTGTGCTCCTCCAGCTCCTGCTGCTGAGGAGTCGCTGCCTGCAGACCCCGGAGGGGTGAAGGTTGCACAGTCAGTGCTGCAAGACTGGAATTGATCTGCTGCAGCACAAAGCACTGCTCCTGTAGGCAGCTGTCTCTCCTAGTTTGTTACTGAGCAGCCTTCCAGAAAAATTTTCAGCCGCCTCAAGCTGACAATATGTGAAAATGCCAGTTTCTATTTTGTCCAGCCCAATAAAATCCAAGTGGCACTAAAGCACGTGCCTGTTGAGGAGCAGGAGCCCTGCCTGGGCCCGATCCCGTTTGGGTTTAGACTCGTAGCCAGTGGTTCTGCAGCAGCGAGGGAGTGAATGGGGCAAGGTGTGATGGGAGCGTGGCATACACTGGCTTTGGACTCATGCTCTCAGCAAAAGCTTAGGGCTCTGTCTAATGCTGTGCAAGGAGCTGCTGCTCTCACCGGGGAACAGATGAAGTAGTGCAGGAAAAATTGAATAGCCTGGAGGAGGAATGCTCTTGTGTTCCTCAGACTGAACAGGAAAGTCACCCCATCCTGGTGTCTCAGTCTGCGCTGGCCGCACTGGTACCATTCTAGGAGGGTTCTCCCCAAACCTCAAAGCCACCTGGGCTTCTTGAGTGCTCAGGAGAAGCTCGTGGGCAGGGAGATGGAGCAGCCTCTTGTGTGTGGCCTCTTGGCAGGTTGTGTGTGGTGTCTGCAGTGTGAGGTGAGCAGGGTGACAAGGGACAGGCACTGAGAGGACAGAGGGAGCACGACCTAGGGGCAGCATCCTGTAAATCCCTGTTCTTTGCAACTCTAGGAATTCAGACCTTTTTTTTAAGGGAAATGGATTTCACCTCTAAGAATTACGAGCTGTTACTTCCCAGGTGTATCAGAAATGGGTGGCTATGCACAGAAGCACAGATTCATACAGCTACACACTTTGCCACATTCCTCTCCTGTGGCATAACTCAGGCAGGGAATCTCCAGGAGCATGGAAAGGGATGTGTGTATTTTCTAGTTTGAGATTGTGCGGTGTATCCACTAACCAAGTCTTTATCCATCTAATAAATCATCAAAGAAATGAGGTTTATTTTGTGTTCATGTAATTGCTTTGGGTTGGCTGTGAGTTTTTCGCCCATGATACATTCATTTCATGTTTTGATTCTTGCATAAACCCACCAGCTTTTAACTTGGAAGTCCATGAATTTTACAGCCATGTCCACAATGTGTCAGCAATACCTACTTGTGTGTATGAGTTCTGCTTGTGTTCTGCAAAAATGTCTGTGTTGTTGCTGGAGAACAATTCCCGGCCGAGGTGAACCATGACATGTATTTCCATCAGCGCTGGGCATGCTCAGCCACAGGTATCCAGCAGAGTCTGCCAGAGGAAAAAGGGTTAAATTTAGGGTGATGTTTTTAGGTGTTTCCTTCTCCACACTAAGTTAACTCCCAGGAGAGCAAGCATGTCCTTACAGATCATGCCTGCCAGGAATCCTACCTGCAAAAATAGATTTTCTGTCTCAAGGGCCTTAATAAGAGTGTTACTACACAGAACTGTTTTACAATTATAGCTCTAAATAATTTATTTTTTATTTCAACAAAGTACACCTTTAAAAAGGAATAAACTTGTTTTTCAAGCCGTATTTTTATGCTTGTAGCACTGGACTGTTTGGTCTCTGAGATCCATTTCTGCATTTCATTGCTTGGGTTTGTTCTAAAGAAGATTTATTTTTGTTCTGTGAATAATTTTTGAAGGTTCTTGTAATATGTACAGATATAGATACATTTGAGGACTTTTATTGATATTCCTACAAAGAATACAAATAAACTTTAACTTTAAACAGTTTGGACTCTGTAAGCTTGTGCTGATTTAAAATCCCCCTCTCTGTGCTCGGGTTGTTCTTGTGTTTGTGTAAATGCAGAGGGTGGGGGGGAAGGAATTCCCGCTGTAACAAAAGTGTTTGGGACAGAACAGCTCCCACCTGGAGCAGCCTGAACAAAGCAAGGGCTCCGGGGCCGAGGGCAGCCGCAGGATGAATTCCTGCCGCACAGCTCCCAGGGCTGCAGCCCGAGCTCTGCCTCCCCACCCCTCGGCGCTTCCCGAAGCTGAGGAACACCTGGCGTTGTGGAGTGAGAGAGCGACGAGCTGTGGAGACACGGAGAACTGCTCTCCGCTGCTTTCAGCCATGGCGGTTCTCACTGAGCCGTGGAGGGGAGTTCCCTTAGATTAATGAACGTGGATGTTCCCCTCACGCCAGACCAGTCGATGTGATCAGGTCGGTTTTCCTGCTCGGTCCACTCCTAGATTACACATTCTTACGCAGCAGCCCAAAGCTGCAGAGTTGGAGGCATGGGTGTGCAGAGGGGTATTATTTACAGGTTTACATGAAATGCTGGATTCGAAGACATTTACACTTATTCTTCGTATGTGTATGAAATCTTGGGTATAGCGAGTGGGTAAGTTCCACGGTGAACTTAGTGAGTGTTTTGGGAAAGTCTATTTATTTTCATTTCGCAGAATGACTCTTTCCCCACAGTTTTGAAAGCAGAGGTGTGGTGCCTGCGGGCTGGCGCTGCCCCGTGCGCTCCGCTCCAGCCCCTGCGTGTTCCGCCTTGCTCCTGCCGGAGCCGTGTCCCTGCGTGTCCGTGCAGAACCCACGGCAGCGGGTCCCGGTGCCCGGGCCGGGAGGGGCACGGCCAGCGGCTCTGGAGCAGGGACAGCCGTGAATTCCCACATCGTGCCCCTTCCCAGCAGTGCAGGGCACGGCCCGGCGCGGGAGGCCAGGAGAGACAGGGGACAAGAGGGGAGGGATGGGATGCAGACCTAGCGGGCAAAGTGATCCCAGTGTCGTGTCTGCTGCCGTGGTTTGGGGAAGGGAAGCGAAGCAGAATCAGCGCGAGAGGGATGGGGAGGAAGAAACGAGCGGAGGCTGTGCTGAGGGAAGGTGAGGCGGGAGGGTGAGGTGGAGCAGGAGCCAGTGAGGATGGCACTGGGATGCTACAGGTGCTCCTGGGGCAAGTCTGCGCTTTTCTGTCTCGTCGGGTGTTCTGTCCTGCAGAGGGCTTTGAATTCCACCTTACTCCACTGTGTAACACTGTATGGGAATGTGCAAATCCTTCTCCCATTTCCAGCAGCTCTGGACAGAGTGCACAGGGCTCTGGAGCCTGTCCTGTCACTCTTGCAGTTCACTTGGGAAATTCCTTGGGAGAAGGTCCCCTTCAAGAGTCCTCCTGCCCGAAGGATGCAAGTGTACAGCCTTGACTGATTTCCAAGGATGTGTGCTGCTGCTTTAGGTTAGCAGATGGAATAGCGATTGCTTACACTGAGATATGAGTATCAGGAAAAGAGAGTCCTTGGTCTTGCTAGGACCCATCTCATGTTGCTGTCCTTCACCTTTCTCCTGGTCCCACAGATTAAATATCCTCATGTCTCCAGAAGATTAAATTCCTGCTTTTTGCTGTGAGGGGTAGATCAAATACCCCAGCTGTAGGCACAAAATCTGGCTACCTCTCGGTTCTTCCTGCAGCCAGCATGAATTCCCTGTCCTTACTCAGCTCCATCCTGCTGATGCGACTGGAAGGGCAGAGAGATTGTTGCTCCCTCAGTTACATTTTTTTGACATGGGTTTTTGTTTGGATTTTTCGTTTGGTTTTTTTGGTTGGTTGGTTGGTTGGTTTGGTTTGTGTTGGGTTTTTTTGGTTTTGTTTTGGTTTTGCTTTGTTTTTTTTTTTTTTTTAAGAAATACTCTCCCCATGGGCAGATTCCAGATTGTTGCTCTGGGAAAACAGGGATCTTAAAATGGCAAGTCCATCTGCCCCAACTGCTGACTTGACAACTGTGCTGCTGGAATCAGCCGTGTGCCTGAAGGGGAAGATGGGAAAGCCGAAGGAGGCCGTGTCCTCGGTCCCGCTCGCAGCTCACCACGGCAATGCTCTGCTCACTCGCGGCTCTCGAGGTGCCGCGCCCATGTGCTGCTGCCTGATGGCTGCTGCGGGGTTTTCCTGAGGGTGTTTGCTGTGATGATGTGCTCTGCAGAGCTGGCACCATATCCCTAGTTACTGCTCCCGCTTGGATGCAGGGACAGAGGCTCTGTGTTCTCGTGGGCATCTGGGGAGCCCACAGTGAGCAGCAGCGGTTATCCCAGAGACCAGAAATCCTGGGGAAAAACAACCATTTACTGTCAATGGTGCTGATGGTAGCTTTTCAAGTGCCTTTCAAAACTACCAAAATGACTTCATTAGGCTGTAGCTGCTGGGCCCCTGACTGCAGACTGCAGCCACTGCACTCCTCAGAGGAGCTGGCTGGGTCCCACGCCGGGGTTGGTGTCCTGTCCCAGCGTTGGTGGGGAGCACAGCTGCTGCTCTGCCCTCAGCCCAGGGCAGGAATGGCTGCAATGCTGCAGGTCAGGAATGAGCTGCTTTGGCAGATTCATCCTCGGGAAGCAGCTTGGATAATCCTTGGGTCAAAAATACACAGGCATTGATTTCAGGATGATTTTAGGATCCGGGTGTTTGGCTGGTTCTGGATGTGAAGATTTGGGCAGGTGTCTCCCTGGTGATTTGGCTCTGTGAAGCTTCCTGGATTCACACCTTTCCTGCAGTTTTCCCAGGTGTAGGACTGTGCTGGTACAGATTTATTCTCTCACTGGGGCAGGCCTGGTCTCATGCTCATGCTCCCCAACAACAGATGCCCTTCCAGGCTGGGGCAATAAATATTAACCTGGCCTCTCCCTGGCCCTAAACAGTAAAAGCAGTTTTTGCTCCAGGTATGTTCACTGCCCTACTTGGCATGAGGTTATTTTCCCACAGTCTTTGGAGCATCCGTGCCAGTACTTTGGCTGCTGACCCACCCCCCTACCCCCATAGACACAAAGCAGGATGCAATTAAATAGTTCAAAAATTTTACAGTGACAATGAAGTTTTTATACCTTCTGGCACAACATTTGCAGTTGACTTTTATCAGGGATTTGAAGGTGAGATGGGCATCATCATAAAGAGACCATCCTGGTGGGCTCATCAGAATGGTGGCCCAAAGGTCTTTTATCACCTGACAGAGAACCTGGAGGAGCCCAGTGACCTGGAATCTGCCTAACTTAGAGCTGGCCCCAGCCCAGTTTGTGGCAGGCTGGCTTCCTTCCCCGTGGGACAGGAGAAAATGCAGTGAGTCAGAAGTTTTGTCATTGTTATTTTACCCTACCTGTAGTTCCTCCATGTGGGATTGGTGTTTTCATTGACAGGGCTCCACGGGGAACCTCAAGTTTTTAATTTCATTTTAGTCTCTTTAATAGCTGTGTGAGTGCTGGGTGAGTACATAACACACTGGTGCCCAGTTTTTCCTCATTTCTCACATTCCTGCCGTACTTTTTGGCTTCTAAGGGTCACAGCTATCAGAGGGGCCTCTACTGGAGTGAGTCTGGAATGAATATGATAAATGATTCCTAAGCAGGCATGACTTGAACACACTCATTGCTACAAGTGTTTCTTTAACCACTGCTCCCTTATCAGCAGCAAAGACAAGTATGTGGAGTATCTTGGGCAAATACACTTGTACAGATGCTGGGAGAGCTACAAGCCTTATCAGCAAACTGGTTCAGGGGTAACATTTGCAATTCAATCCACTTGGAATTGCTGTCAATAGAATGCTCATCTTTCCTGAAAGCCTTGGGCCATCCCTGCTAACTCCAGTCCTCTCTGAGACCACATCAAAATCTGTTGCTGTGACAATGTCCACGGAGACTTCCCCCCACATGCTGCCCTCTAAAATTTGTGTCCCACTGAAGTACTAGGAACATAAAAAGCAGGACAGAGCTGATGCTGCCCAGCTGAACAACAAATCTCTCCTTCCTACCCACAGAGCTGGGCTGCAGTGTTTCTCTTACAGAGGTGATATTCATTAGGAAAAGTGAGCTAATGATTAAAAGCTGTGCAATAATGCCCTGATGTAAATAAAAAGCCTGACATGAGGAGTGGACACACAGCAATAATCACAGGCTTTGCTCATGTCCATGGGGATGAGCTGGAAAACCATGAGAATTAAAGGCCACTTCAATCCCTGTGCTCCCAGAAAGGAGGACAGCCCATCTCAGCAGCAGGGCCTGGTGGAGGGGGAGTTGGCTGGTAGGAACCGTGGGGAAGGATCTGCCTTGGGCTGTCCAGCAGCTGCCACAGAATGCTGTGGTTCCCAGTCACTCTGAGCCTCAGCTCTCAAGGAATCGGATCTTAACTCTTGAAGAGGTGACAATATTTGTGTCTGTAGCCTCCACATTTGCATTTCTGAAGGTTCTTCACTATGGAAGCTACTCTCCCATGGCAAATTTTCAACCCAACAAAAAAGATGAAGCGTTGAGACTGTGAGTAAAGAAACTCATGTTTCTGTGACCGAGGGGTGGTAAAAGGAATATCTCCTGTTTGGGACTTGGGGGCTTTCCCCATGAGGGATATGCAGGACATCTTGCTACCTCAGCTTTGCACAGATACTGGATAACACATGGAAGGCTCTTGCTTTAAGTGGACGTCAGAAGATTGCTACCAGACTGGAAGGTAAGGATCTGGAAAAGAGGGCACTAAATTGTCACAAACTGCACTTCCAAGACCTTGATTAGCATTTATTTATTTTGACCTAAGGATGAACAGCATGGATGTGCTAACAAGACTGTGGAGGATGCAAATTTGGGAGCTATCTTCAAACATGTGTGGACCAGAGTATCCTGGAAAACTAACTGAATGGGCTGGAATAAAAAGAACAGGCTTCAGGTGGGGGAAAAGGAAGGAAAGTACTGAAAGTACAGACAGGCAGTATACAACTACACATAGTAATAATACTGTGACTGGGTTTGGATGAAGTAATTAATGATTCACTGTGCAGAAATGCATGAGGGAATCCCAGCTGGTGCATCAGACAGACAGCAGGCACAGAAAGGCTGTCCCACCCGTAGCCATGCACACCATACCGGAGCCATGGGAGCACTACCCAATTTGCATCTCACTATTCCATTTGCAGGGATGGAAGTTTGTTACACATATCAGGGATTTTAATTTCTCCTTTGTGCTCCATCAACAGAAATCCTGAGGAGAATTAACTACTGGCACATGGGCTATATGATTTGCTCACTGGAAACAGGGCTAAAAAAGAGACTTGGCTTTTGTGCCATCTTGGGCAACATTTTGGAGGGTTTGCACATTTCAGTGGGCTATTCCAAGAGGGAAGGATCCTGTGAGGATTGGCCTTTGTGGCTCCATCCAAAATGTATGCTAGGCTAGCAGGATAGATCCAGCCCTGAATAAAGGAAGTTTATCTGCATGTGAGGATATTAATACTCTGTTCCCAGCAGAGGCTTTGTGGGGCTTACCTTGGCTTCATGCTGAGCTACAACACAACTCACGACTTCCACCATGGAATTTGGTGTATTTGCTCCCTCCTCAGGCACTCAGTTTGCCAGGAACAGAAAATCAACAGAGAAGCAAAACTCAGGATTGTATGGATTGTATGCGGTGAATTGTGGAGGCAAGAAATTAGGTAAGATGTGTCCCTTCCCTGTGCTTCCTGCTGGTGCCTCTCTCCCGCGTCTGGAGCCAGACGAGCCCCCTGCAGAGCTGGAGGCAGACAGGAACAGTGCTGTAAAATCCCCCGAGCTCAGCTCTGACTGCAGCATTAGTGGTTTAAAGCACAAATTTATCACAGTCATCAGAGCATGCAGATTTGTGAGGTGACGTAAGCAAATGCAAAGGGATACTGCACTATCCCTGCGCTGTCCCTGGGACACACAGCCGTGGCTGTTGGGAGCAAAATCCTTTCTCTTTGGTTCAGTGGAGCATTGGAGAAGCTGTTTTGGGGACATTTTCTCTGAAACACTAAATACTTTCGCCAAGCCATTGCTTCTGGTTTATGGTGGCAGAAACCCAGTCCAGGATGCAGTGTTAAATGGTGTGAGCCAGGGCCCTTGATCCCTAAAACTTATCCCAGGGGGAAAAAATTGGAAGGCCAAGAAGAACTTGGAAATTGCTACCATTCAGAACTTGCTGTGTATCATATCTCCTGTGCTTGCTAACACTGGGATCTTCCACATCAATTGCTTCTGCAAATCACACCTCAAACAGGCCTGGCCCCCTTCCATGCCACTCTTCTTTGCATTCTCTGAAACACAAGCACTAACAATTACATCTTTTATACTTCCATACACCTTCTAAATGCTTTTGAGCTGATTTTAAAGGTCAGGCTGAGTGGTGAAGTGCAGGGAATTTAAATAGATCAGTCTAGCCCAGATGCTTGAAGAAGAAATCACTCTGGGCTAGATACTGTCCTGCTACACATCTAAGTGTACTAGCACCATGAAGGGCATTGCACTGAATAGTGCAGTGGTCCAGAAATAAAAAAAAANATTTTCAGTGCTGTCTTGTCCTCCCCACAGTGTAATTTCAGAAGACACAGCACACAGTCTCAGTCCCTGTGCTTTGCAGACACCAGGTAATGCAGGCAGGAGATAAGGATCATGGAGCCGCACAAGATTTCAGATGCTTAGGTCTCTTCCTCAACTCATGGATCTGCAAAATAGGGATGGAAATCTTGCAAAGACTGAAACACCTGCTCCTTTGATCTCTGATCTCAAGGTAGAATGTAGATGTAGAACTGTTCAGAGTAAATATAGCTTGAGACTTTTTTTCTGCTACTGAAATGTTTTCAGCATTAAAGATTTTAGCAGGGACAGTGTTGGTTTCCTGCTCCCCAGATCAGCTTTATGCTTCAGAGTGTCTGTTTCCAAAGATTACTGTTCATGCAATGTCAACCAAGTCACCATCACTTCTGCTGGCATGTGGAAAGTGTCAGTAGCAGCACTTCCATCCCCTAAAGCTACACTCTTCCTGCTGCCCTGTATCCCATTATCTCTGTGCAGACATTCCTTGTGTTTACCTGCCATGTTCCTGCCCTGCAGGCCACTTTTACAGCAATTCTTCCCAACAGTGCAGCCTTCAGGTACAATCTCAGTGCCTGTGGTAATTATGTTTGAAGGTTAATGTTTCATAAAAATATCAAAGCATTTCTGCCCCTCAGCTCATGATTTTGGTAGAAGGCAGGGATTTTTTCTCATTTGTTGCGGTCTAAGAGTTACATGCTTGGCACCTGGATGCTTGTTTCTACCCAGGGTTTAATCTACCTGATAGAGCTTTATTAACATATGAACTGTGGGTGTGGTAGTGTTTTGGAAAGTGAGGGGCTCTGAAATGGCTTTTTCTCCCTGAAAGCTCCCTTGAGTGCTAAAGCAATATTTGGAGCTGTGTCATCAGGCTGTATTTGGCCAAAGATTTAATGAAAAGCCAGAAACAAGGTGCTTGTGCTGGTGACTAAATGGCAAACCCCAAAATATTTATTTTCTGGCTTTGATGTATGACATAGCAAAGGGAAGACCAAAATAATAACTGTTCTGCCTGTAAAGAGAATCCTTTTTCTTAGAAATTTGCTTGTCACATCTCTTACAGGTTTTGTTTTCGCTACACAACTTGGGGGAAAAAAACACCTTCCACAAAAATAAAATTCCTGCCCTGTAAAAATACTTTCAGTTAACAAGAACCTCCTAAACCACCAACAGCACTACCCAAAAGGAAGGGAGATGGGCACAGATACAGGGAGGGTTATTTCAAAGCAGAAGGTTCACAAACTCCCTTGGCACTGCATTTGTGCTAACAAGGGGTCAGATTTTGAGGGGATTGATGATAAAATGCCCGCTGAATTCATAGGGAGTCAGTTCTGCCTCTGGTTGCAGAAGCAACCACCTTTTCTTCACCTTCCTCCCACTTCCCAGACTGGCAGTGGTAGGCGTGTGCTCGAGCCTGCATGCATTGGCTGCCTCCCTTTCTCCCTCAAGTGAAACCATAGTAGTGCTTTACCCAATGCATTTTACAAGTTCTTGCTGCATATAAAACTACCTTTATCTGGGATGAGCTGAAAAATTAAATAGCTGCTATAAAATGCTGTGAAATTCTGGTTTTACAAGTTAGATTTTGCGTGGGAGAAGAAAAGATGGCTGCGTTTTTTTCATGTTGTTTGTGTATAATTTTCAAGCCTTAATTGATGAATGTGATATAGTTTGATAGCTAAACATATCAAACCAGTTTTGTGGTGAAAACATTATTAAAATGAAAATAAATATGGGCCTCTACGTAGGTGAGAGAGAACACTCTAGGGAATGCTTGAAGTGAGTAAGTTTGGAAGCTTTTCAGACTGGAGAAAACCCACAGCTTTGCTTACATGCAGCACACATTGGTTAAAATATATTTCAGTTTTTGCATATGTTTTTGAGTATTTAGCTAAAAATGAGGCACTGCATCTAATTAGAATCTCAAAGCTCACAGACAAATGCTACAGGCTCAACACTTTGAAATGTAAATAGAACCACAGTAAATATACTGATACAGAGATAATAAAGAGGTAAAAATGTGACACACCTTCAGAAAAGTTGAGAAAGAGCACCTGGGGCAGGTAGGAAGGACCAGAGCAGTGATGAGAAATAGAATAGAGGGCTCTAACATTTTACACAGGACTCGAGTCTGTCTAATCCAGAACCTGCTTCCCAGAGTCACAAGGAGGCATTTCAGTGCCACCCCAAAGCGTCCTGCATGACAGGGACATTGCGGTGGGCAAAGAGGTGGTATTTGCCTGAACCTCACTTGTCACAAGTTTGTGCCTTAGAGCCTGAGAGTTGCTGATGTGTATTTGAGCATTAATTAGGTCAGACGTGAACTATTTAATTATTGGCCAACCAACAGAGCTGGAGCTGGCTTGAATTGCTCGAGGTTCCTGTCATTAAAATTGCAACTTCATTTGGAGAGCTGTTCTCTTCTTGAAAACTTGGGCAAGAAAAACCTTCTTTAAAATCATCCCCAATTCTCAAAGTTATTTCCAAGGTTTACATCAGCAAGCAGTGCCTCATCAGAGAAATATGAAAAGTGACTAAAAGGCAGGAACAGGAGTTAGAAAAGAGAAGTTTTTCATCCTAATCGTTCCCAAAATCACTGCAGAGAGCAACGAGGTCATGGTGCTAGGCCCAGCCAGGTGGTTATTTGGAAGATGGTGACTGAAATGTTCAAAATTTGCAAATCCTGAAGATGATGGTGATGGCTGGTGCATATAATCTCAGAGTAACGATTAATCCCCAGTTTATGAAGGCACAGGCCACAGAGGAAACGCCACTCTGGCCCGGAACAGCTCAAGCTGTAAGACAGCAGTGCCCATGCAGCAGTCTCCAGTGCTTCAGCTTAAAAATCCAGTGTGGTGTCCCTAGTCCCAGAGCAGGGGCAGAGGAACGGTTTGGGAAGCTTCTCAAGACCACAGGGTGGAGCTGAAGCCCTTTTAGTTGGTGCCGCTCCTGTCGTAACTTGGCGTTGGCGGAGAAGAAGCGCGGCTCGGGCTGTTCGCAGCGCCTCTGGAGCGCTCATTATCCCGGTGACCTCGTTCCGCTGCCCGCGGAGGTCAGTGAGTGCATTTCGGGGGGTGAGCGTGCTCCAACACGGGGCACTTGTTCGGATCTCCATGTCAGACACAGCCAGGACTTGTGATGAATTTGTAGCACAGTCGGTCATGTGAAATCATCTTTGTCTCTGAGTGCCTGCAATAAGGGCTCTGACCTGAATAAGTGAAGGGAAAACACAGCTGAGAGGAACTTATAGAGGTGAAGAATGTGTATGTTAAACAATAAGTTTCCTTTGTTTCTCAGTTCGGCTTTTCTGCTCGAAATGATTTTGAGTGACAGCACCGGATCCATAAAAGACAAGATGGGAGCTTGGATCAGGACAGGCGTAGGGAAAATAGGACTTGTTTTGAAAACAAATTCCAAGCAGATGGGCAGGGCAGCGGGAGGGCGAACGCGGTCGTTCAGATCACTTGGTGCTCATTATTTGTCCTTTGTCCCGTCCTGCTTAGTTGGGCTCCAGTTCCCTGTTTTCCACCTGCAACCAGACTCCCCTTATCTCACCGATTCCTCAACTGCCCTTTTCCCGCAGCTGGCTCGGGGCAGAGCCTAATCGCCTGACGTGTTGGCGGCTATTTAAGAGCCTTTTGCCCTGCCCGTCTTCGCTGCCCCTGTCCTGGAGGGTGGCCGATGCCCAGCCGAGGTGGTACAGTGGCTCTGTTTCATGCACCTCCTTGACGAGCAGCTGCTCGAAGTGTGCTTCCTGGTGGTCAGGTGCTCCATTTCATGATCACTGTTGAATTTACCTATGATGGCTGAACATCTCCATGCCTACAGCCTTGAAGGCATAAACGATATCCTGTGGGTAGAGCAGAATCCAGCTGGGACTGTGGCTCCAAGCTCTAGTCCTGTGAGGGTCAGCTGTGCCAGGAAAAGGCACAGGTGTAGATGTACCACTGGTGACCAGCTATGCTTTTGTTACCTCGGGTTTGTTCGGGCCAGGAAGATGCATTGCCAGCAGCTGTGACCATGGAAGACGTTCCCATTGCAAGCAGCTGTGACCAGTGAAGACCTTGTACTCCTTTTGTTACCGCTATGCTGGAGGCTGCGGTCCCCTTTCTGTGCCAACAGCAGAGACTGTGCCCCGGCCCACCTCAGGTGAGATTTAAAGTGCTGATGAAAGTGGTTATAGCTCACTCATCCAGCTTTGTCCAAAGTGTGAGAGTGCTCACAGATTTCTGGGGGTAGCTCCCAGCTGGCAGGCGCTGATGGACACCTGTGAAGCAGAACATCTTGAGTCAGCTCAGCCAGAAGTGCTGGATGAGGATGTCTGTCATTGGCCTCGGGAGACTGGACAGCTAATCCAGCAGAAAAGCTCTTCCTGCTGGCCACGTTCTGATAGGAGCTGACACAGCTCTGCTAGAACAGATACAGCTGTGGAAATACTGTGGTGTGGAAATATCCCTTGGTTTCCCTTTTGAAATACTTCTGGACATTTTCAAGGTGTCTGAAGTTTTCCTGTCAGTCAGTAACTCCCTGTCAGACCCCATAACCAGTCCCACCTCCCCTCTCCTCCTCACTCCCTCTGCTTAAGCCCATGTCAGGATGAGCACACACTGTGCTCCCCCACCCCTGAAAGCTTCTGGCTCCAGCTGCCACCACTCTTGAACTCAGTAAAGGAGTGAGACACTCCTGGGTTTGGTCCCTATTTCCCCTGTACCTTTTGTGCTCTACCCTGGGTCACTGCTGATATAATTAGAGTAGACCAACACAATGTATCATTAGGCCATGGTATCAAATGCAAGTGTAATACAGCTTATGGATTGAAACTGCTGCAGGGATCTTCTGATACCGTAAAAAGGCTCGGACATGAGGGTGGTGATGTGATGGTAATCTTTGCATCTATTCCCTGTCACAGGTGATGATGAAAAGGGATAATTATTACACTCATTAATAATTTAGGAAGCTAAGCAACAGCACCTGGAAATTAGGTGTCAATTTTGCAGGATTTCCACAGAATGAATAAGGACGAAAAATAGGTCAGGCACAGTTATACTTTTGTCATTTTGAAGAGGGGAAGGAAATATTTTTAGCAAGAAGAAAATGCTTTCTCTCCCGGCTCTGCAGTACAAGTAGGTGCCCGTAACTGATGAGGTTTCTCACACAGGATTGCTCCAGGCCTGACAGGTTGCTGATGATCTCCCTGGGAACTCAGGAGCTGGTCTGTGTATTCCTTTGCTGGCAGTCTCTCTGTGGGGACTTCAAGGGTCATCTTCATTTTCTCCTTTTGGCTCAGAGGGTTTGCAGTCCCACAGGGCTGAGTTCTGCCATGGATTGGTGTCATTTCTGAGTCGTTTTCCCAAGCCGGCATCTTAAAACATTATTCCTTAATATTTATTTCTTTGACTAAGAAAATATGGGAGCAATCCTCACATACTCATCTCTCTGTGAGACGAGAGAATGGTAGTGCTGTGCAGAGCTGGGGCTGATACACAGCTGTATAGGCTGGGACAGATACAGCTCTGAAAAGGCTTGGAGTGCTGTGCTCTGTGCTGTTCTGCTGCAGCTTTTATTAGTTCTGAAATAGTTCTCTCTTTCAGTTTTTAATTCCCCCATCTCCCTTCAGGCTGGCAGTGTGGATCGTGGGTATTTAAGATTGCTTTCAACAGAGCATTTCTAAGAGTACTATTTAAAATGTGAAGCTGAGTTGTGACATTGGGCATCTCTCAAGAGTGATCATGTTAAAAAGGAAAACTTCAATTTGTAAAAATATATCATTACAATTCTAGCTAAGGAAAGAACACTTTTCAAATTAAACATGCTTAGATCACACCACTCAATTATTTTCCAGTAAACAGCAGTACAATATGGATATAGCATCCAATTAATTGCTCTGCCTTATGTGCTATTTTTTGTCCTAGCTTGAGGATCTTTGCAACTGTTCCTTTAGTGCTTTGTGGCCAGTGGGGCTGTTGTGGTGAAACCAAGTATTACCAAACCACTTATTACCAAAACAGAAGCCACATGCCTTCCCCACTCTGCATTCATCTCTGCATGAGCAGCACATCCATCTCTGGAAATGTAGTTGGGAGCACCTTGCAGGACACAGTAGCCTCATCTTCTGATCAGTTGGATTTGTTTTTATGCATCTCAGGTGTTGACAAGTCACTTCTTTTTTCAATCCCACAACACCTGAGCAACATGAAGCTTGTATGTATTTAGGTGCATGCAGGGGGATATTTCTCCAGACACAGCTAGTGTTGGGAGTGGTACTGATGTGGTAAGTTTTTACATAAAAAAGGATGGCACAGTGACTGTAACTAGAGAGCTCAAATGCAAATGAAGTGTGGAGACAGAGCAGGCTTAGAAGGTAGGCCAAGTCCTATCATCTTTCCTTTCTAGGCCAGGGCAGAGTTTTCCTGGGGTGAAAGAGCACATCACAGAGGGCTTTGCCCTCTATCCCAGCACTGCAACCAATGCAATCCATAACTGCACCAGGAGTTACTTTCCCCTGCACTGATAAGCTTGAGTCACCTTATATGTTATGTTTGAGTTTGTTGTATCACCTTGTGTTTCAGAAAGATATAACAGTATTGAGTTGTATTTCTAAAAAAACCAATTTTTTCCCTGCAGCTTTGGGGTTTCCATGGGGAATTCTAAGGTGTTAAAAGCTGCTGAATTTCCACAGCCGATACGTGCTTGTGCAGCCTCGGTTCAGAGCAGCAGGAAGTGTTCTCATTCTAGACCTCAGTTTTACATAAAGCTCATGGGCAGGATTTCTGCTGGATGGGTCCCAGCACATGTGTGTTTACCATGATAGAGATCATAGGGTTGCTTTCTTTATTTCAAACCATGTTATTTCAGTTCTTTTGCATAAAATTTATTATTCTGAGATGCCTTTTTTTAAGTTTCTAGAAAGTGAGTTGTGAGTGCACCTGTTACAGCTTCTATGTCATGAAGGATTTACAGGAATTACTCTTTATCCCAAAATATCAGTATTCCCACCTGGCCCTGTGAAGTAACACCCAGTATTGGCTGGTTTTCTTGCAGTGGAACTATGAACATTATTTCTATGTTTTATTACAGGGAGCAAACCATTAATTCATCTGGGAAATATCAGTATTTTCTTAATAAAGTCTCATTTTAGCTTTTGGTCAACATTACTCCTTAGGTTAACTTTCAGTGCAGTGTTTACATAATACATAAACACACCGGTACCTGTAATAATGTGGTGTTTTACTTCCTGAATTCATTATAGGCTCTTAAGCACTTAATCAAATTCCTTCGGATTATCTTGTGCATCCTCTTCTGAGGCAGGTTTGTATACCAATTTGATCATCTTTATCTGGGGAGTGCTTTTAACCTGAGCACATATGGGACTGTTTGTTCTGCTCTTACAAATCCTGGGGAGTTACATCTGCTCTTGGGAGCGTGGCTTGCCACGTGCTCACATTTCAAAGAGTATTAGCATTTCTTTTGTTTTAAAGTAGACCCCCAGTAATATTTTTATACTCTTGATAAAATTACTCTGCATTGCATTGCTGTAGCTGCATTTCAGATTTCAGTTAATTCCCATTTATTTATTTATATGGTTATAAAGCTTTCTTTTTGCTACTCTTTTAATTTGTAAACATTTTAGGATACTCAGGAAAAAAATGCTTTTTACCATAAATAGAGCACATTCTGAATTATTTGTTTTGATCTTAAATTCCTTTCCAATTTGTAGTGACAGCAGTGCATTACTGCACATTGCTGCCTGTTGGCAGGCGTGACACTGAACCCCTTGTACTGCTCCTTCTCCACGTGTGATGAGTTTTTGTGATTTCCATTGCAAAGAAAACCTTTTCTCTCTGTTTAGCTACCCTTACATTCATGCACTGGTATGAGGTTTTAGCCAGGTACACTGTCTGTCTCTTGGTTCTCATGAGGTATTTTTGATTGTCCAGCTTGCCACTGCAGCAGCAGCTTCTCCTGATGTCTGTCCATGGTAGGACAGGAGCCAACAGGAAATGTGACATTGTACGTGGTACTCTGAACATTCCTGGCAACTTTAACCTGATCATTAAGAAAGGTGGAAAAGCGAATAGTTGTAAGATATATATGTGTAAGGAACATGAATGTGTTTAAATTTGCACAATACCTTCTATAAGTGAGAAAAGTGGATGAGAAAATTATCCATTTTTAAGTCTCATTACTTTCAGATAACCATTTTATCAAATTCTCTGTCCTGTGATATTTTTGAGGTGTCAGACTTCTCCCTGTCACATAAAGGGCATGGAGCAGCTGGCAGTTTAGACACTGAGGTGGTGACTGCTGGCAGTACCTCAGGTTAAATAAACAAACGTGCTCTCTTCATGTGTTTTAAAATTCAAAAAATCCAGCAAATAATTAAGACAAATTGTTGACTTAACATTAGTGAACTGATAATTTCTCTGTAGAAACAGTGACTTTTTTGGGTTATGCAGCTTTTATCTTTAATTATTTTTATCTCCTGTAAGCAACGGGTCCAGATTAGAGTTCACAGCAAATAGAGAACTAGCCAAGCAAATATCCTTTTTTGCGACTCAAAAATCCTGTTTCTTCCTTGAGCATCAGCACATCCTCTAAGGCTATTTGTAATTGCAGCCGCAGAGCAGAGTTAGAAAGGGGCTAATACCATACAGCTGGGTCAAAGCCCTTGTATTACCATGCAGCTTTCAGGTCATCTGAAGGCCTAATCTCACTGTGTTGTGATTCTGTGTTTCCTTTTGTTGCTTTGTTTCCTCTATCTTTTGTTTAAAACATTTATATTTTATTTTTTTAAAAGGGTATGCAATTAAGAAATCCTTTCTGCTTCTAAGAGAGATTGCTGCTGTCAGAAGCCACAAGGCCCACCACCCATTAAGATTTTGGGCCGAGCTGTCATGGACAAAATTCCAGGGAACACCACTTTTGGATCAAGTTTAGATGTTTTTCTGCTTTTATAGATTCTGGTTTTATAGCTATGTGAACCAAAACTTTGTGAAGCTTTTATTTGGATTTAAACATATAGGAGAAATGAGATAGGAACTTCTTACTATTATTCATGATTGTACTTTTCTCTGTAATAAGCACTGAAATCTGGATGAAAGCAAACTGGAAAATTCACAGGAGTGACCCACATAATATAAACTCTACTCTGCCCTTCCCTCCAAGTTAGACATGGTGTAGTCCCAGTTGTGTGGATTCTTCAAGAACTGCAGGGATCCTTGGAGATCCTTAGGAGTCAGTTGTCTGTGAAACCTGAGCCAGATGAAGCATAGTAACCCAAAAGAGCTCAGAGTCTGGAAGAGAAAGCCAGCAGCAAATTCCTTCCAAATTTTAACTGTTGGCTGTGTTAGCAATCAGAGTAGGCAGGGGCAAAAGGCATTGGCTGTGAGCTTCTGTGGCAAAGCTGCAAGGAGCATGGGTCTTTATGCTTGTATGACTTGAGAATATTCGTATTCCTCTTTCCTGACCATTTCGTGAAAATGTTGGAAAATTTTATAACTTCACGAAACAAAAGCTGCAAAAGCCATCAAAGGCATGTCCTAACTCCTTTCTTTTTGGTAACACTAGAATAAAAAGCTGGGGTGGCCAGGTGTTTTTGCATGGTTTTGGCAATGGAATGGCCACATCCATCCCATAGCTGGGTGCACGCTCAGCCCAGGACAGGTCTGAGCCTGCTTGGGAGCCCGGCCGCGCCTCCACAGCTCGGTGTTTACACCTTGCCAATAAAGCTGTGTCGGAGCTCTTGCTCACCAGCACGGCATTTTAGTGAGTGCAGGCCTGGGCTGCTGTTCCTCTGCCAGCCCTGAGTAGAGTCACAGCCCTGAGCTGCTGCCCAGACCACGGCAGACATGCCGGCCGTGATTGCTTTGCAGCCGGTGTCGGTGTTTGCGCTTCCCCTGCACCCACGTGCACGGGTGCTGTGTGGGAAGTAGAGCTTGGCAGATCCTGCCCCGAGACCCTCGAGTAACACAGGGTAAAGCCAAGCAGTTGTAAAGCTGTTTGGCTGCAGGATTTCCCAGGTGTCGGGGAGCTCTGGAAGGGTACAGCTGTGTAGGCAGCTGGAAGTTACCCTCATTTCTCCAAGGGAGGGAAATGGGCATGGCTGGAGCACTGCCACATTCTGCAGATGCCCTGGGGGCATTGCAGCTAAAACAACTTTAATTTGCTCCTTGGGTCCCATCTGCTGTCTGGGACACGAGGAATCAAGTAATCATTGAGAGGCCTGTCTGCTGTGTGGGGATAGATGGGACAAGGTGGCAGGGCTGGGTCAGGGGTGTCTAGACAAGCACACTGAGCTGCCACTGGACTTGGTGTGCTCAGATTTTATTCAGCAGCAAGGCTCTGCAATGCCAGAGGGTTCTGAGGTGGAAAATTCCTCCTCGATGCCCAGCCCGCTCCTCTGAGCAGAGAGAAGAGTGACACTGAGGGGACAGCTTGATGGGTTGGTTGCCCAGTGAAATGCAGTTGGATCAGATTGGAGGCAGTCTAAATATGGTGGTCTCTTTAACAAGCTCAAAAACTATCAACATTTATGGAGTTGGAAAATGAATTGGGTTAGCACAATGATGCATGATCTGCAAGACAGTTGTGTTGTTTGGAGTCCAAGTACTATTTGCATTTCTTTTCTGGCAAACATTATACATTGTCACGGATAATTCTTCCATTTGAGTGTTTCAAGTGTGTCTGCCACCCTTATTTGTACCATGAAATCCCTAGTTGAAACTGAAAATGATAAAAAATACCCTGTTAGTGGTGGCTTAGAGAGTGACCTGCAAATAGGGCTGTGTATGTCCACGTGTCTTCCTCAAGTGCCACAACACAGATCATCAGCTGCTACTTATGTGAAGGTACATATAATGCATAACTAGCCAAGTGCCTTGTTCCAAACTGAAATGAAATGGATTAAACCACCTTCACTGACTGTCTTATTTTACTGAATTGAATAATACAAAAGTTACAATTATCACTAGCAATTTTCTCATGGGAAATCCTTTTGTGCAAAGGATATTCATCAGAATAATTGTATTAAAGACAACTTATTGAGAAAATTATTTGGGTAATTTGGGTAATTTCCAAAAGAGTTAATGGGAAGGAAGATTGCTTTGAATTAAGATTCCATAGATTTTAACTTCCTAAAAATTATGTTGTTTTCCCTGTCCCACTTGGAGGAACTTATTTCAGACAGTCTTCTGCTCTAATATGTGTATCTTGTCGCTTCATGCCCTGATCACTCCTGATACTGTTCCCAAGGCATGTTTGAAAGGTTCTGTATTTTTCTTTCCCATAGGGTGGTGTAGCAATGTGTAGTCAATTAAAAATGTACATGCACTGAGTTTTATGTATGCATAAAATCCACAAGCTTACAGTATATTTCTTTATTTTATGTTTGGTGAAAGAGGCATCACACACCTCTGTTTTGCTTAGAATGCTTTTTGCTGAAGTCATCACTCTCTTCATTGTATTAAAGCCTGTATTTCCAAACTCTTGACCTAAGTAAAAAACATTAGCTGTTTGTCACAGTTACCAGTCTCAGTGAGATGCTTGAGATCTGTGAATAAGAGGCCCAAACACAGCTGTGCTGAAAACAGCACAGTGGCTTTTTCAAAGAGCTTCACCTGCAAAATTGGTGTTCTCGTGACCTCTCAGATCTGGCTGCTATTTACTGAGTTCAACTCAGGGTTTCTTATGCATTCTTAAAGGGGTTTAGTAATACAGGGTCCTGATCCTCTGTTTTGTTGCTCCTATTGCACTGTCTTACAACAGAGGCTCTGGAGAACAGAATGCCATGGGAGGGGGAGGCCGTGACATGCAAGATGACAATCAATGTCAGGTGAGGCCCCAACCCCCTTGGGTGACTCACTGTCACTGATGAGGCTCCAACCTCAGATTTCCTACCTAGGACCTCGCAAGTTAAAATGTTCCTCACCTCATTTAATCACCAAATCACACTGCCATGCTGCTGATGTGGGTAACGCAAAAGGAGTTTATTTATGTGCTTGGAAGTTGTTTTTTCCTAGTTTGGAGGCTGTGGCTTTCTTTCACAAGAATCACTATGTGGTTTTGAGAAATAAGTTTTAAAATGCCTGTTGACATTTCAAGAATGTTTGTGCTACAGCGATGCGAAGTTTCTGCTTGACATAAAACTGTGTTAATACCGTGTGACTTCTGTAGCGTAGTAGATCTGCCACCTAGAGAAAGCATTCTACTGCTGTTCCTTTCAGTGTCATTAGGTGAGCTCAGTGGGGTGGGTGACAGCGAATGGTGCTCGGTGTTTCCCTAGTGAGAACCTGATGGAACACGCTCTCAGCCAGGAGCCGGCGTCAGGGCGAGCATTAGGCAATGAGATGTGACAGTGGCTGTAATGCCAGGATATCCCTGTGCAGGGACAGGGAGTTGCTGGGCACTGGGCTGACAGCCCAGCCTGACAAATGGTATGTTTCCTTTCTCTGCATGCATGAAAAAGGCTTCAATGTAAATAGGCAGAAGCAGAGCTTTTTCAAAAACTCTCAAAAATCTCAATGTTTTTTTTCCTATCTCCTCTAGCTCTTCAGTAAGTTCCAGGGTTGATTTTTCTTTTGATTAATTAGAAAAGACAAGAGAGCAAAATTAATAATTAAAAAACCTTTGTAAAGTACTTTGACAATGTAAGTGGAAGGGAAAGATGATTGCAAGCTGTCTCCCACTTCTAAGACTCCCCCTAAAAAAAAAATCTTTACTTGCAAATTCAGGATACGTGGAAGCTCTGCAGATGTTGCAAAGAATGGTGAAGAAAACGGCAGTGCTGTTCAGCAGGATGCTTTTGCACCTTTTAATTGCCTGACCTAATGTGGATAGCAGACACTGCTGCTCTGGGAAGCATCTCTTCCACAGGCAGTTTCTTCCCTCTTTGCATGACTGTGTGTGGGAGGGGGGATTAGTGCATGGCCATATGGGAGGGAGCTCACGCGGAACAGTTTCCTTACTGAGCCCTGCAAGAGAGAGCAAAGGGAGCAGGAAATGATGGAGGAGGGGACAGGGCTCCAATGACACTTAATGGAAGGGATGCAGAAATTCCCTGAGGGGCTGAGGACATGGAGGCTGTGACCCTTCCATATGCCTCGCAGACCCCAACTGGAGAAGCATCTTAAGTAATTTATCAATGTGAACTCCAGAACGTTTTTTTTTTTTCTACTTCATGAGATTTTCCACTGGACATGAAGGAGAAGTATGTGCAGTACTTAACAGGAAACTGAAATGAAGGTTGGCTGGTTGATAGTTCTTGTGCAAATCAGTAGGGTGGATCACAGCTTTATATGCATAATATATTAAAGCGGGGCATCAGCTACTTTTAACAACATTGGTTCTCCTCCCTGGGTACTGAGAGCCTGGAAACACCAAATATGAAGGGTAGGGGAGGGGTGGGTTGTGTGGGAGCAAGCCAAGACTATATAATCTCCTTGTTTCATTTATCCATGATCAAATCCTCTTCTACATTTCTGAGGCAGCTGCAGACTCACTGACCTTGCATTCAGTCAATGACCCATCAGTGCTGCTTGGTTTAAGAGAACTGTCCTTAAATCAGCATTCATCCTCCTAGCCAAAACTTTTCCCATTCCACATGGAAAAATCCCAATATTCAAATGAGCCCCAGTTTTTCATCTATAGAAGGAAATCTCAGTGACAGAATTCTTCAGATTGTCTCAGATCAACAAGAGAGAGAGGTCCCACTGAAATCTGACATATCCTCTGGGATCTGTGGGAGTCAAGCACAGTTTTCCCTAGGCAGGCAGCTTTTCCAGCCAGCTCCCTAGCTGCATGGTCTTTCTCTGAGATACTACATGGGAACTATGCAGAAGAGATAATATGGTCCTCTGCCAATTAATTTTTCCTGGCATGTTTCCATGGGCCTGGAGAGCAGAAAACATGTGAAAAAGTAGGAGGGAAGCTCTGGCCCTGTGTATTTTCCTGAAAAGCTAGCTCTGTTCCACAGCCTCTAGTGGTTCTCTCCTTTTATATTTTTCCTAATAAAAAGAGAAGCTTAAAGTTACTTAATTATTTTCCTAAGGATGTTTTCTGAACTATTATGCATATTCTGTTATTGCTTTGCAAGTGTTGCCTGTTTTATCACACAGTGTCATTTTTATTCCCTTTATTCTCGTGGGTCAGTAGACCAGCTAGTAAGTCAAATTGCCCTCATTCTGTTCTGCTTATGAAAGATAAGAGCTGGGAACAGGGTAATATCTCCTCAGTGTACTTCTGTAAGCATCCATGCAACCTGCTGCCTTTCCTCATGGCTCATTATGCAGCAATTGGTTTAAATACCTGTCTCCAGTTACTTAATATAAAGAAACCAGCACAAGAAATTTATTAAACTGAAAGGGAAGAGTCCTGAAAGATGTTTTCCACCTGTAGGAATCCAAACATAAGCACTTAACTCAAATGGGATTAGAGGATGCAAGGGAGAAACAGAAGACCTTTTTCCTAAGATCCTATCCTAATGTTCTTTTGCCAAATACACAGTGACATAAATTTCACATATGCATGTGCTTATTCCCTCTGCCTCCAAACAAAATTGATGCAGTCTGACTTTTTAATAGTCTATTATAAATAGCTGGTCATAAAAACCCCCAAATACTAGAACCAAGGCATAATGAAACTGAACTTTATGTGAAGTAGATAAATTTCTCTAGTGAGTGATCCATTTATGCTGTGATGCATCGCCAGCAGTAAGCCTTGCAGTTGTTCTCCCTGTCAGCACATTATATTATACATGTACGTGTGTAACCATTAAAAAAATCTTCTAAGCTCTTTGTTTCCTTTGCTGAACTATTTGTTCTCTGGCACAGAGCCCCAGAGCCAAAGTACGTTGCATTAATATGCATCTGAAGAGAGTAAGAACTGTCACTACCTACAGCTGTGTGTACCTAGAAGTGCACTGGCCTCCTGGTGTCACTGAATGATGATGATGATAATGGAGATAAGAAATTTGTCTCTCATTCTCAGAAACATGAATACAACAAAGCACTTAAACACACTATTTCTAGTTTCTCTTGCTTTACAGTCTTCTCTTGTAGTTCTTTTAGATTCTTACTCATAATCCTCTTTTTATTTTTTGATATGTATTTTAAGCCAGAAGGCAAAATGCAAAGTAGTGTTTAAGCTACGGATCTATTGCTAAAAATATTACCATATTTTTCATGTTTTCCATATGCTCTGTTTAGTTATATAGTACTTGTATCCTATTCATTTTTTATTGTTGTATGCCCATAACTAAGCAAACCGCTTGATTTTAAGTTCATCTTCTACAGTCTGCTCCCAACACCAAATCTACATTATATCATATTTCTCTTATCTCCATAAACCCCTCCTGAGCTGCAGTTGCTTGAGACAGAGGTTCCCGAACTCAGTTTGTTTGAACACTATGCACAAGGCCAGAAGAATGGTCCTTGTGAAAGACCTTTGGAAAAGTTCAGTATGTGCCTCTTCAATCTGATCTTCTCTACTGAAAACTACGAGTATGTTGAGATACACCTAAAACACAAAGCATCACAAAACAATGTAGCTTATTTACACTTCTCCTCCCGGCAGAGAACAAGATAATAAACTGCTCTGGTTTTAGTTGCTGTTCATAAAGTGCTGAAAAGTGTTCAGATTGTGTGTTGGCAAAAGCGATGTCATAAACTGTGGTATAGAATAAAATACTTCAATCCTACATTATGTCAGAATTATGGGTGGGAAAGTATTTTCTCCTGCAGCTCTCCAAGGATAATTCATAATGAATGTCTATTTTTTCAGGGTGTAATAATGCTCCTTTGAGTCTTAGGTATGTGTTTTTTCTGATGTTACATGACATACAGAAGTAGCTGGAGATGACATTTTAAAGAGACCAATTTAGATTTTAGCAGTGTTGAATGTTTACTTCTAATGTATTTGTAGGAAGTATTAACCACAAACTGTCAGAAACTCTCTTTACAAATCAGTATCGTGGATTAGCTTCCCTGTCCTCATGATGGATGGGTCTTCTATTGAAAAGTAAAAGAACACTCTGGAAACAGAGATTTCATCCTCTCACAGAGTCTGCATGTGTCTTGTTTAGGTTTGTAAGACTCAGATTTCAATATTTAAATAAATCTTTTAATCTTCCCAAGGATCTCAATGGGAAAGGATGATATGCAAATGAAAATTAGCTTACAGATGTCAGGTTTGGCCACAGACTCAATCAGACCAGAGTAAAACTTTAGGTGAATGCCAGCTAAAGCACACCCATTGTATTTTTGAAATTTGCTTGCTGAGTGTACTTTGAAGCCTTTCCAGAGTATACAGGAAAAATCTCTTCAAAATATCAGAAGTTCAGAAACCATCTCCAGCTGAGTCACATTTATAAACACTGGACTGTTTAGTCCAAGTGCTCAGGTCAGATGATTTTTCTCAAGAAACAGGCCCTGCTTCCGTACACACTGACTTCTTATTTACTTTAAAAATATATTTATTGGTGTGGGGTTTTTATCTATCAGAAGCTATTCTAATGAATGTTAAAGTGACTTTTCAACATGAGTATTATAACGATGTGAAAAAGTCATGATTATCCTTTCTATTTAAAATGAAATTTTGAAAAGTCTCTACTTTCCCCATAGTATTTGTATTGGTAAGAAAACTCTTTAATACCTTAAGACAGAATTTGGATCTAGAAACCTGGATTAATTTTATACATACATTTCTCAGTTTGGGTAGAGAATACTGAACCCTTATGCAGGTGTTTTCCTAAATGTTGTCTTTTCCTTTCAATATAAGTTGTCTAGAACAGTGTTTGCTAAGTCCTAACATTCAGCATTTCCTCGATGTCCTGACTCTACCTGAACTCAATCATCCTGACAGTACCCGAGATACACAGGAAAAAATGCAGTATTGGAGGAGCTGAGGCATTACCTATTTCTGTTCATTTGAAAATGAGTGAGTATACTGTAACTAGGCTAACCTTCACTGAGGCAGCTATGGAGAAAAACATCATCCATCCACCTAAAAACAACAACATGCACCTAACTGCAGCTCCCAGCAAAGCCCTTGGCATGCAGCAGCATGGTACCAGAGGGATTACCAGCAGCTCAGACTCACAGACAAGATGCATAGACTACAGCCGATGATGGCTTGCTGCTCTGCTTTTCCCAAAGGTATTCCCAAGACAATTGCCTAAGTTGTTCTGAAAATGCACACTGTAAAACAATAGAGTTTGTCTATCTTAGTCATTTAAGCAGTGGTATTTATTAAATCTAAAGCTGAACTGCTTGACTCTCCACATCCTTCATAGCAAAGCTCTCCAGTAGAGCATGGCAAGCCCTTTAATGGAGCTGCACCTATTTATACCACTAGACATTATACTCCTAGATTTTCAGACAAGGGTTATTACCTGTGGATAAAAAAGCCATCATAAATTCCCCTTGGTTATGCATTATTTCTGAAAATACCTCACAATGTTTTTACAAAGGGTACAAAAAATTCAGGTGTCCCATCTTTGCAAGCAGTAACAATAAGAATGGTGGGGGATAGAAGCAGCATAGGAAACCAGCCAAAGGAGCAAAGACTGAAAAGCAGAGGTACTGAGTCAGTTACTTCCTATGAAGCTCAGGGGAATGATTAGGTGCTATCTGTAATTTCCTCCATATAGGAGACAGCAACAGTTCAAGAAAATAAAATAAAGTTTGACAAAACTCCTAGAGAAGGGATGAGGCAAACTTTTAGTATGACAAGCCTCTCCTGTAACAAGATGTTCAGTGCTGCTCTAATACCTTTCAAGGATTTCAAGGCTCCAAATAAACACTAAGAGATGGATTATGACTGACCATTCTATGGCTACAGAGGGTGATGGGTGCAGAGTAAAGTGCTCCACTAATTAATGTGGCCCACATGAGGACCAGCAGGCTGCAGACTTGCCCAGAAGGCAGGAGCACAGGATCTCTGAAATTGCTCTTCTTTGGTTCTCCTCACACAGAAAAGAGCAAGCTGTGTCTCTGTCCTTCCTGCTCCTCCATGTTTGGATAAGGAGAGGTAAGTACAAAGCACATCTCAGAGGAGTACTATCAAGGCTTCCCACAGCACAAATAAAGAATTCTAGGAAGTTTCCTTCTTTTTAAAGCAAAATGCTTCCTGATTTCCCCATATAACATTACTTCTCAATGACAATTTGACTGATTAACTGAACAGTAGTTTAATCTGCTCCCAATTTATGACAAGCTATAACAAAACTATTTGAATCTATGGGTGCAGAGTTTCCTGTTGTACAGTCAGATGTAAAGATTCCTGGAAACTTCAGCTGAGCATCTCACTAGTAACATTTCCAACCACAGAAACAATTGAAACCCAAAAGGGTTGTGATTTGGTTTTCCAGTTTTTTCCAGTTGTCAAACATTTTGCTCAAAAATTGAAAAATACTTTTTTTCTTTTCCAGATAGTTGTTTAATCGCTGCTTGAGGTTGAAAAAAGTGCATTGGAGCAGATGGCAAGAACATAGGATTTAAGCAGGGGACAGATGTAACCATATTAGGGAGCCTGGAAGATAAATCTCTTGAAATCTTGTGGCAGACGTGATCATTACTTTGTTTACATAGATGAAATATTACTAGTTTCAATTAACAGTTGCTTTTGACCATATTTGGTATGCTTCCCCTTCAGATGGTCATTAAAACCTGTTGTAAATCATCATGTTTGTGCTACTTCCATACTGTGCATAAATCATGTAGGCATCCCAGCATCTCAATCCTTTATGGAAAATGTGTAGGTAGATATTTATACAACATAAAAAATGGTGCTTGCTTCCTTTTAAGCAGTTTACCAGTAACATCTCTAGTGATGTGCTGTCTCTGGTGATGTACCAGGGAAGCAGGAAAAGAAGGACATCTGCATTCAGCCTCTGCTATGCTGCCAGTCTGTGCTTTGCCTCTGGCTCCCTCCCCAGTGCTGCCAGCAGCGTCCCTGTCGCAAATGGCTCAAACATAAAGCACAGTTCTGAGTTCCCTACATCTGGAGCGTGGGAAGGCAGCACAGTAAAGAACAGTATTCTCTTTCTGTGCAAAAGCCCATAGGTAGTGTGAGAGACAGTGAGGAAATACCGTGTCATCTGCATGCAGCTTCCTCGCTGCTGAGACGTGTGGAAGAGCCTTTGCTGACCTTGGGAAAGCATTGTTTTGCAGATGTAAAGAGGCAGTCCTCTTAAAGCGGGTGTGCGTATGTACACTCACTCTACATGTAAGTATGTGTGTATTTACATGTATGCTTGGGCAAATTCAGAAGCTGCTGCTTGGACACATTCTTTTTAAAGTTGTGATTTTTAAAGTATTAAGAAAAACCCCAAGCTGGTTGAGACTGCTCTTGTGCTGTTCTAATTCCAACTCCTCCCTTCGTCACTGCCGGAAATGAGAAACAAGCAGAGGTGTAAGCCCAAGGAGGTGTTCTAGCGTTAATCACAACACCTTTGGGAGCGAATATTAGCACATCAATTGAACACAGTGAGTGAGAGGAGCTGTGAAACATCCATCAACTCTTCAGCATGGCATTCTTAATAACATTTTTCTCCTCCATCTCTAAACACATAGGGTGTCTAGTGTCTATTTGAACCAGATTGTCTGGTACAGACATTTTTATCAATTAAAATATTTCTTATGCTTGGTTTCAAGTTGAACTGAATGGACTGAAAATTTCATTTTGTCATGATTGAAGCAGGAAGCTCATCCTCCTTATTAAGGGGTAGAAGCGAATATATGTGTATTATGTATTAAGCATAAACATCCTCCAAAAGGAAAGAGGAAGATGGTGATAGTTACATCAAGGTTATATTTGTTTGATTCTGATTCCTATTTTCCCTTGTAAGGAAGGCAAGGACATCACAGAGGATCACAGATCAAAACGTAGGTGTATGTAGCTGTAAATGTCACAGACTGTGCACATTACTAGAACCTGGATATTAAGGAAGTGATTAATATTAATGACACTGCATTTATAAAGTCAGACCTGTATAGAGGTAAGCACTCTAAAATCAGAAAATAACAGAATTAAGGTGGCAGATAACACAGCTGTGCTGCAATTGTGAGAAATGATTACACAGTTTCAACAAAGAATTATACAATTTTCTTCTCATAAGTTGACAAGTAAATTTAGCAATATTTTATATTTCTTTAGTGTTTCTCACCCTGATGTACTTGTGTGAACTAAGTGCAGTCAGACTCTGCACTTCAGACTCTGCACTCTGAATAACTTAGTCAAAGAGTAAGAATAGAAAATAGTACTTACAGGTTATATAAATAAAATATTTTCTACTATATTCTCATTCCTTAGGGAATTGTTTACTTTAGCAGACATCCAGTTGGGACATCTTATAGCAAGCTGATTTTAACTGATGACTTTATATGATAATAACTGTTTCTAGATTCTGGGAATGACAGAACTTTACTTAGTGCCAAGCAATCAGTAATTAATGAAGTACTAACTATATGCCAAAATGTAAGATATATGCTTTCAAATAATTTGTTACAAGATGGAAAAGGAACTTCTTGAGTACTTTTCCGCAGAACTCAGCTTGGCTGAAAGGCAGCAAAATATTAATGTATAGTTTTAAACCCAGAGCATGGTATGTCCAGTCATAATAAAGTACTATTTCTCTTTTTTTCTTAAAATGTGTAGAATAATTTGGGTTATAATCTACATAAAGCTGATTGCATTAAAGTAACTTATATTAGGAATGTTTTATTCTAAATTGCTTATGTTACCGTCTCTTAATGAAAAAGTATAATAAACTGTACTCTGCTGGCATTTTTATAGACTTAGTATTTACAACAACAACAAGTGCTCTGGTTTGCAATGTCAACATTTCATTACAGCTGCTCCTGCAGTTTGTGTGTGGAAGCACACGTTTGGTGTTGCCTAATGGAAAAATGGTTTTTATGTGTGAAATTAAAAATAGACAGGTAAATTTCCTCCTCTCTATTGGTAGATTATGTTGAAGATGCAAGATGTTGCTTTCAAAAGGAAATGTTATATCCTTTATAATTTGGGAGGGTTGGGTACAGTGATGCTGGTTACAGTCTTGCAGAGAGATGCAGCTTGTTGGCGATGAATTATAAAAAATAATCATTGCTAATAAAATCTGGGATACATATGTCCAAAAAAGAACCTCTGAGATCCATAGTAAATAATTATTCAGAAGAATACTGCAAGCTAGCCAGATAAATACCATTCCTAAATTTGCTCTCTTGGGTGAAAGTTGGTGATGCAAGTGTGGTGTCCTGTGGGCTGGAAGATTTTCAGCTGTGTTCATCCGGAGCAATTCTCATGACTGTGTTGGTTCAGGTTTGGCCTCTGCACCCATTCCCTCACAAGCTGCCAGTCACAAGGGACAGGGGTTTCCTGCTACTTTTGACAGCAGCTTTCTTCATTAGAACCAACTATTTTGCCACATATTTTCATCTAATCATTTCCTCTTTTCACTGCTTCCTGTAATTTGAATATCTAACAGCACAGCTGCAACATTCAACTAATAATGTATTTTAAATGGAATATTTAGTATAATGGGGAAGATCTGTACCTATAAAATAAAAAGGAACATCAGCTATGTGTATAGAGTTGGCAACTGAGTATTGGAAAGTGGTTTCTTGGAAAAGATTCTGGAATCACAAGTGAAAAGCAGCTAAACATGGGGCTCTGGTGTAAAACTTGAGCGGAATTGGTCATTTCAGTTTCACAATCTAATGCACATTCTGCTCATTCTGTAAAACTTTGTTATACTAAATGAGAGCAAGACAGACAACATTTTCTTGTTTTCTCATTTTATCTCTTGATACACTGCATGCATGACTATGTTTATAAACTGAGGAGAGATTTCTACTGAAGCACTGCCTAGGATGCCTGAGCATCTCTTAAACTATTTCCTTTGGTTTAGACCCCTCCACGATGCCTACACAGAATTCTCTCCTCCAGTATCCACTGCATTGTACTGATGATTATTTATCAATATTGGACGCCACTATATTTCCTTCCTACACAGCTGGGTCACTCCAAGTACCTTCACAATCTGCCCCACAATTGGGAGTAATGTTGTGTCTCCTACAAATGTTGTCTCCTTCTGTACCACCTTTTTTCTATATTTTAAGGGTATTTACAACAAAATTTAAGCCACCTTACTCTTTTGGATTTTCACCATGATTATGGATGACTATACATTCTCCTCTCTGTTAGCTTTTGGTCCATGACATTGCTTTTTTTCCTCACAACCCATAAAGCAGATTTTCTAGAAGCATTCAACGAGAGGATTGTAAAATGTCTTTGAAAATTTGTCACCTAACCCATATATACACCCCTAATGCCAAGAAGCTTGTTTTACAAGATAAAAACTTTTATTGTCTCCTGCTTTAGTGAAGGAGAATAGCTAACAAAAAAATCCCATTGCTTCCCCCTTCTGAGGTGTTTTTACTACTTTTTCCTTTCTCTTATTCATCAATTATTTTAGAGCTCTTTTCCAACCTTAACAATTCTGTAATTCTGTGATATTTTCTTATTACTATGTTACAAATTTCCAAATCTGGTTAAAGATTCTTCCAATCCACTGTTAAAAACCTTGCAGCTGGATGGCATTTGGCATTTTATTTTCCTTTCATTTACTCTGGTTCAGAATAAAATTGATACTGTACCAGATCACCGTGGTAAAAAAAACAAAATAACCCAAAAACAAAACCAGAGTTTTCTTTCTAGGCACAAAGCCTTATTAAAATTGGGGAAATGGCACTGTACCTAAAAGTAATGCTTTTCTTTGCTTATTCTCAAACTTGTGCCTCTAGTTTCACAAATCCTTCCTGCCTTATTTCCCTGTCATGGATTTAAAAGTTGGTACCCTCTTTCCAGCCTGCTGGACTTGTTTAATCTGGATCATGGTACCTATATTCTCACCAGTCTGCAAGTCTATTAACAAACAGGCATTCTGCATAGCAGGTGGCTTTATATTTCATTAAAACCCATAGCAGGTGGCCATAGATCCAATGGCAGCAGTTCCAGTATAGGAACAAATTAGCGACTCCATCTCCCAGGGATGTGAAGGGAGCAGTGACTGTCTTAACTCCACGACAGGATGAAAATAAGTCACCTCACAATTTAATGAGATTAGGCATTGCTTTCAAAGCATTCAGAATACGTATAAATGGTAGCTATCAATTATTGCAATAACTCACTGGGGCCGGAGCCTGCCTGGCTGGGGCTGCAGATGGGGAGGTGGCGATGCCGACTCCTGTCCCCACGACAGTAGCACTGCCAACTCTGGCCACTGTAGAGCATCTCTTGCGAAACCTTGAGGTTTTCTGAGGGCTTTCACTCCAGAAATGGTGCAAACACCTTGAAGGCCTTGCTTTCCCCTCATAAGCTGATTATTCCCTAACTGTGGGAGCAGAGAAAAAAATCCTAAGAGTCATTGCACTGTGTCCCTTCAGAACGGAGCTCTTAGCAATATAATAGCTTTTATTTTGAGGGCAGTTCCTTTCCTTGTCTCCCTTGTCTTTTCGCTGTTTAGGCAGCGGCGCCTCATGGAGAGCTCAGCCTGGAGAAAAGGAGGCTCAGGAGGGCCCTTCTGGCTCTGCACACCTCCCTGAGAGGAGGGGGCAGCCAGGTGGGGGTCAGCTCTGCTCCCACGGAACGAGGGACAGGACAAGACGGAATGGTCCTAAATTGCGCCAGGGGAGGTTTAGGTTGGACAGCAGAAGGAATTTCTTCACAGGAGAGGGTGAAGATGTACATGAGCTGTACACGAATAAACTTTGCAGTGAGGGTGGCAGAGCACTGGAACAGGTGCCCAGGGAGGGCGTGGAGTCTCCCTCTCTGGAGACATTCCAAACCAGCCTGGACGCGTTCTTGTGTCACCTGCTCCAGTGACCCTGCCTGGCCAGGGGGGTTGGATTGGATGATGTCCAGAGGTCCCCTCCAACCCTAACAATTCTAGGATTCTGTAATTAGACATTGGGACGGGCTGCCCAGGGAAGCGGAGGAGTCACGGTCCCTGCAGGTGTTTAGGGAAACACCGGGCGTGGCACCGGGTACCTTGGTCTGGTTGACACGCTGGTGTGTTGGTCACAGGTGGGGCTCGCTGATCCCGGTGCTCTTTTCCAACCTCATCGATCCTCTGAGGGAGCGAGCGGGAAAGCTCCCCGCCCTCAGCGCCGGTGAGGGGCGGGGGGGCGGCGCTGAGGCGGCGCGTGCGCA
>VZTN01027632.1:214989-255190 GCA_013400515.1 Erpornis zantholeuca
GGCCGAAGAGTGGGTTCTAACGTGGACACCTCCCCGTTGCTGTCTGTGGAGCCCCCGGGGACGGGGATGTTGGTGCGTGGGGACTGCTGAGCCGCGTCCGCGCGTGGGGCACGGCGGGGGCCGGAGGGCGGCCGGGGCGGAGCGAGCGGCGCGGAGGCTGTGGCGGCGAGATACCGCTATCCATCGGTCCTGCCCGAGGGGTGGGCCCGCGGACAGCGACACGAGGGGCAAGGCAGAGCGCAGGGATGCGGACACGAGGGGCAAGGCAGCGCGCAGGGATGCGGACACGAGGGGCAGGCTGACACGAAGGGCAGGGGGACACGAAGGGCAGGGCAGCACGAAGGGATGGGGCCACGAGTGACAAGGCAGTGCCCAGGGATGAGCACACGAGGGACAGCATGGACAGTGGGTGTAAGCAAGGGATGAACGCCACGTCGCGCCACTTTCATGTAAACCAGGGTAATTTCAGAGCATGTTGCCTTCCAGTAGACGAGAATCTGCTTTAGAGGATGAACAAATAGATGCTGTTTATTAGACGTGAGGCGTGTTTAGCGTTATTTCTTTCCTGGCAGCAGGTGCTGGAAAAGCAATTCTGTAGATCCATATGAAACCACGATGAGTGGTGATGACAGGTAGCACTTTGGAGTAACTTGCCCTATGGGTTTAATGCTAGTTACAGGCCTGGTGAAATTCTGTGGATGTGTTTATCGAGTTGCNGATGCGGGGCTGCGGGGAGACATGTTCGCCCCCCCGGTGCCTGCGTGCGGGGCCGAAGAGTGGGTTCTAACGTGGACACCTCCCCGTTGCTGTCTGTGGAGCCCCCGGGGACGGGGATGTTGGTGCGTGGGGACTGCTGAGCCGCGTCCGCGCGTGGGGCACGGCGGGGGCCGGAGGGCGGCCGGGGCGGAGCGAGCGGCGCGGAGGCTGTGGCGGCGAGATACCGCTATCCATCGGTCCTGCCCGAGGGGTGGGCCCGCGGACAGCGACACGAGGGGCAAGGCAGAGCGCAGGGATGCGGACACGAGGGGCAAGGCAGCGCGCAGGGATGCGGACACGAGGGGCAGGCTGACACGAAGGGCAGGGTGACACGAAGGGCAGGGCAGCACGAAGGGATGGGGCCACGAGTGACAAGGCAGTGCCCAGGGATGAGCACACGAGGGACAGCATGGACAGTGGGTGTAAGCAAGGGATGAACGCCACGTCGCGCCACTTTCATGTAAACCAGGGTAATTTCAGAGCATGTTGCCTTCCAGTAGACGAGAATCTGCTTTAGAGGATGAACAAATAGATGCTGTTTATTAGACGTGAGGCGTGTTTAGCGTTATTTCTTTCCTGGCAGCAGGTGCTGGAAAAGCAATTCTGTAGATCCATATGAAACCACGATGAGTGGTGATGACAGGTAGCACTTTGGAGTAACTTGCCCTATGGGTTTAATGCTAGTTACAGGCCTGGTGAAATTCTGTGGATGTGTTTATCGAGTTGCAGGTTTCCTATACTGACACTACTTGAGAGATCCCCCTACTGACAAAAGGTGCCTTTGCAGAGGTCTCATTCCTGCACCCCTCCTTCTGTGCCTCTGCTGAATTAAGGAGCTTTGCAATCACAGGTAGCTAGAAGAGGTGGACACTGTTTCTTTTCAAATGGGATCAATAGATAACCACGCAATCAAATGTTTGATAGGCCTACAGCTTTTTAGGTTTTCTCAAGATTGGAAAATAAGGGATGCACAGTGATTATTTTCTCTTTTTGTCTTATGCCTGCTTGCTTCTGAAGCTGACTTCATTCTAGTTGTAGTGTGGTGGTATTTATTTCTAAGCAAAATGGGTGTAACATTCTGTGCATGCCAACCAGTGGTTTGAGACCCTTTTTGGTATAGAGACTTATTATATGTTTTACTGGTTGTGCATAATTTTTTTAAATGAACTTCAACTCACCAGATGTTTGTTTTAAAAAACATTATTAACTCTCAACAGGGCATTAGAAATAATACATGGACCAAAGCCTGAAAACTACTCAGGCATTTTTTTTGGTGTATTATTGTGAGGTGTAGTATCTGATAACAGAGCCAGCTGACTTCCATAGGCACCTCTGCACGAGCTGTACTGCCTTGGACCCTCCTTTTGGGAGTTGATGTGACCCACATGGGTGCCAAAACAGCTGGAGTGAGTTGGCACCATCAAGTGCCACAGCATGACGTTGTACATCATAGTGATGTTTTTCTAGCAGTGTTCTCTGATTGCTCTGGAAAATATTTTATGTTTCTTGGCTCTATAAGTAATTTTTTTAAAATTTAATTTAATTTCTATGGTGGGCTTTTTTTCCAGAACTATTCCTGCTTTCCACAGCCTCTGCACATCCCTGCTTGTGGGTTGTCTGCAGTCCTGCTCAGAAGTTGGCTAGAGCTGGGTCACTGGAATTGAGAGGGTGCCCTCTGGTGACATCTGTATTTGGAGTTTGGGCTGCATGTAAAGGAACACCCCAGCTAGTCTGGAATGAAATAGTGCTCCCAGCACAGCTGGGGTGTGTTCTGCACTGAGGTGCTGGTGTGGCATGGCTGAGATGTGGGGATGAGCACTTGTGAATTCATGGGGAGGATGTACAGCAGTCACCGGGTGCCTGTGAGCCCCCTTGTGAAATATTCTGCCTTGTAATTTATTTTGCTGCATTTCGATAAGAAATACTTAACTCAGTCTAATGGAGACAGCACCCTCCCCACCTCCCCAAGAAAGCTCCCTTCATGTTATCTTGCTTACTGACCAGTGGGCTTTGTTTCTTTGGGGTTTTTTTCCTGTAGAAATGTGGGGGTTTTCCTGCAGAATTTTGGAGCGGTCTTTTCCTTTCCACACTTTTATCTTGCCTGGTGATTGTAGATTAAAAATGCCAATGTTTAGATGTTTTATTGATCTTTATACTGCTTAGCACTGATGAACAAGAATGAAAATACAGGGCTAACTAACTTCAACTACTTGTGTAAACTTTGCTTTTTGAAATTGACTGTGTTTGTACAGAAAAGTAATGCAGTCATAGTGTGCTAATGTTCTGCTTGATGTATTTGAATATTAAAAGGTTTGAATTGATAAGCCACACCTTCATCTTAATCAGTTTGTTCCACTATATTTTTTTATTGAGATTAGGGGTTAATCTTTTCCTTTATATTTGCTTGAAGCTGAGTCATTTGAGCTCCTCCTTCCATTCAATAACTAAAGCTGAGTTGAAAATATCCTTTAGGGGTGGGGAGTGTAACTGGTTGCTTTTTCTCAAAGTATAAGGCACCAAAGTCATGATATATGTCTCTTCTAACTGTTGGTTTACAGCTCTTGTAACAAACTTAGAAATGTATTTTGAAAATAATGAGGAAACATTTCTGTTAAAAACCTTTGCATTGAAATACCTGGAACTGCTGCAGTAAGGAATCATCTTTTAATATAAGTGTGTGTGTCATAGTTATTTTGTGAGCAGAAGCTTTGTGGGCTTTGTGTTTTGTCTGTTTATGAATTAATCACCTTAAAAGACTGCTGAAGCGAGTGTGTCTTAATGTTGTGGTTGGGCATTTTAAGTAGATGCTCTGTATGCTCAGTCCCCTGGAACATGTGCATGTGGGATTGAAACTCCTTTTCCTTTACAGAGATCCATAAAATCCTTGTAGGATTCTAGGGAAAATGGCATTGGAGTCCTAGCTGTGGGCGAGCTGGTCCAGCCTGGACTTGTGCCCAGCAGGAAGGGGCCATCCAGAATGGGAGCTGGAGCAAGGTGGTGTGAAGTGTTGGAGGGCTCCCACCACTGGCTCTGTGCAGTCAGGAGGAGCTTTGTGAAGTGGAGAAGGTGGGGGGTCAGGGAGAGGGTGGCCCAAAGCCCTAAACATGGAGGGTGTATTGTGCAGCGTGGTGTGCTGTGAGCGCTGGAGCTGCTTTCTGTGACTCAGGAGTTAGAATGGCATAAATGATGGGCATTGCACCGGCTTGTGGCCAAGGGAGACTGGTCCCAGCCTGTGTTTCAGTTTATAGGAGAGTTTGTCTAGAAAAGGGGACCTGTTTGCTAAATCTTGTAGTACAGCAAATAAAACACTGGGATATCTAGTGAGTCACCACAAAGTATTTTATAATACAGTGTTCCTGACCTGCATATGAGGTTGACCTTTACTCTCTTGGACTCACTGCTCTGAGGTGTACTGCCCTAGTACCCTCTCAGCTGGTGTTTTCAAAGCTCTTGACAGGCTTCCAGATGGGTTGTAGCCTGTCATGTGGCACAAGTGGTGTCTTCCTTGAAAGCATGGAGATCCCATGAGTTTGCTCAGGGAGTCCTTCCTACCCCAGCCTCATTGTCACTGTAACTTTTAACATGTCAGTAACTTCAGCAGAGACAAACAGCAGCTCGATGCCTAAGGCATACTTTTCCATAAGGATAGGATTTCCTTTCTCTTCCCCATCTCTGTTGTCCTGCAGTCCTGACTACAAGAATGACAGTTCTGGTAAAGCTGGGAAAAGAAGCAGCTGTGTACTCTACAGGGCCTGGAGGCTTTGCCCTTATTTCTGTCAGTCTGCATTGTTTAGCTGTGTTTTGGCTCTTTTTGTCAACTGCATCAGCAAGTCAAAGTTTCCTGCCCCAGAACCTCCCTGGCTGTGCTACAGTGCACACCTTTGCCTGGCACTCAGAGGCTCTAGAGCTGCTTGGTCAGAATATCAAGAAACACTCTTAACAGCATCTCCTGAGCATCATATTTGTGGTTTAAAAACCTGCCTATTTCTCAGTGGTAAAGGGTAGCCTCCTTTATTAAAGATTAAGGCTGTAACAAGGCAGTTGATTTGATGCCAGACTTGAGAGAACAACACATCCATTGCTGCTTGATGGTGAAGGGGAAGCCTTTCCTCTTTTGCAGGCAGATATTATTTGCAGTCTCCTATGATAGGACAGATCTTGATTCAGGCTCTTAAGAGCAGTTATTTATTGTGTTTCTATGAGTTGTAGGACCTGTGTCCTGTTCTCCATGCCTGTTTCAGGATTTCATTTATATTTAGATGTACACATACGTTCTGTAGGCAAGGGAATCTTGAGGTGGCATGTGAACATGTGCCTGCCCTATTTTCCTGGTCTGTCTGAGGAGACTGCAAGTCTCTCCCATGTATTGCAAGCGTGACCGCAAGAGTTAATGTAGCTCAGTGCCTCATCAGTTTGTAGTTGAGATTTGAACATGGATTAGAACAAGCTGGCTGAAGTTCAATCCAGATAAAATATACATGATGATGTGGATGTAATTATCAGCCTCCCTAATTGAAGGGCTGCATTTGCCATTTGGTAGAAGTGTTAGTGCCCTCTGGTGACTCACATTTATTACTTGCTCTTAGCAATCATATTGAAGCAGTAAAATCAGTTTTTTAATTCTTTGACTGGAAGACTGATACCCCCTCAACTGATTAGACCTGGAAAATTTGACTGGAAGTCTTCTTTGCCCTTCCTCCCATGGGTTTGAGATAGTTTTGTAGTTCCTAGTGTAAGTAAGGAAATATAACAAGCCTGGATCAGTTAGGGAGTTGAAACAGGCATGCCCAGGTATAAGCAGAACTGTCAGTGAGGGAATTTGATTGTCAAGCTTGCTATGATCTCCTCTGCCAAAAAGTGGTTGGCCCAAACTCTTCATTTCTTGGAGCTCATGAATCTCCTGACCTAGGCTGCTTGTCCTGTGTTCTGTCAGCTGTCCGAGGACTGAAGTGCTCAGAGAAGAAATGGGTAACAGGGTTTGCAGAGGAGAAGCTTGAGATACCCTGGTTCTCATGCTCTAATTCCATTTTAGAGTGATTTGGATGCAGCATGTGGTGCAGAAGGTTTTGCTGGCTTTGTAGCTGCCTCAGTGGCACTTAGGCTTTGGGATGTGTATGTGCCACCTCTTTTCCTCTTTAATGGAGCAGTGCTGTTGGCAGCAATCAATGGAGTCTGAAGTGACCTAGGTCTGACTGTCCGTGCTCTGACCACTGCTGTAGTAGTGTGGCATTAAAAGCTGTTTGATTTGTGCCTCCCTCATTATTCATTAAGGGACAGCTTGGAGACTATGGAATCTGCTCTCGTTGAAATGGGCTCGGATTGATTGTGCTGGGGAAGAAGGATATTGATCTTTTTCAGAAGTCGAAGGTGTATTTCTTACATAATGGTGGCTACATAAAACTGGCAGAGATCCTGAAAAAGTGATCTTAATGCAGTTTGTAAATTGGATTGCTTTTATCACATTATTAGTGTGCCCAGGGTTTGGGGTAGTTGTCTAGACTATGGTATTGTATTTTAATTTAGATTTAGAATTAGTAGTATAATGTCACAGAGTGACTGGACTTGGACCAATAAGTGAATAAACAGGAATAGTAGAAAGCACATTTTCTGCTGTGATACATCCTTTTCAGATTAATGTGTAGGCAGGCAGAAGCCTCCAGTGAAAAGGTGAAGATTTCAAATGACTGTTTTTCTTTTTAAGCTTCATGTATGAATTTGCCTGGGGAGCTGTGTAAGCACAGGTAGACTTGTGGGTTCTGTGTAAAACTCAGATTTATAAACTCTCTAAATGGTTGTTTCTAGTCCACTTGTTTTATTACTGGATTGTTTGTTTACTCTTCTAATTGGTCTGAATTTCTGTTGCTTGCTTGATAACTTTAGGGTCCTTCAGAGTTGTAACTAATTTAAGTTGGTTTGTAATTGAATTAGGTTGTGACCCCATGTGCAGTGAGGCAGTTCATTTATTGACTGCTCACTTCTCACACTGTATGGGCAGAAACAGAGAGATAATGTAGTAGAGAGAACTGCATCAGGGAACTGTCCCAGCTAAGAAATTAAGCTTTTTTTTTTTTTTTTTTCCCCACTCTCCTTGCCTTGTTTTTCAGTTTGATAGTTCCCCCAAACTGTTCACTTCAAACATACAAAATCTTGGGCTAATATCATGGCAAAGAAAGGAACAGGAAAAAGCATTAGTAGTGGAGATAACTGGCAAGTATAAAATCAAGTTCCCATAAACCAGCTGAAATTAAAAATGGATCAGATTATATTTTTCTATTGCTGAGCTTGTGGGGTGTTGATTTCTGGTTATCTTGAATCCCTAGGTGGGTGTACAAGTCTGGGAGCTTGGGATAAACTTTGTTTCAGATTTTATGCAGAAAAATTTGAGGCACTTTAGGATGCTTGTGGCACTTCTGAAAATTCCTTTTGCGTAGAGCTAAACTCTACCATTGTTTCATCTTTTACAGTAGGCTGGTGAAGTGAGTTGAGAGAGATGATGGTGTTACTGGAGACTTGGTAATATAGCTGATCATGTCCAAAAGTCTGTAAAGTATTTTGGGGATTCCAAAAGCATCTGCAGTTAGCAGATGTGAGGTGTTAGAATGCTGGCAGCGTGGCACAGTTTCCTGCGTGTTCATTGTGGGTTGCAAATGCACATAAATTCTAAGTGCCAGATCACTAGAAGATAAAAAGGTCTAAAGATTCAAGCTACTCACTCTGCAATTACTGCATCACTGTTTTGTGCTGTCACTAATTAGTAACTTTAATATTACGAAGTGTATTGATAAGGCACATGGTTATGTGGATGACTCATAATTGTTGTATTTCCTCTCCCACGGTCATGTAATTAACTTTCCCTGTGTGGTTGAAGGGCACCTGAGCAGTGCTGCTGTTGCTGGCCTGTCCAGACCACTCTGCCAACAGCCACTTTTCCCACGTGCTTTGTTGGTAAGTCTACCTGAGTAGTGGCAGCTATCTCGTGTATTTTTAGAATATTAGTCATGTACTTTTAGACTGACCAGTTTAGGCATTAGTCATCAGGCTTGTCTGGTAAGTACCTCTGAATAATTTTGATATTATTATCAATCAGACTTGTACAGAAATATGCCAGCAAGCATTTTGAAAAAGAATAATGTGTAAGAGTAGAAACGATTGAGTTCAGTCCTTACATGCAGTTGAAGAGATTCACAAGTGTTTTTTGGAGCTCAGACTGCAAAATTCTGGAAATACTAGGAATATTTCTGCTTAGCTGCCCACAAACCCTCTGCTTCTGAGAGACATGAGTGTGGTGGACAGTGAGCAGCCTGAAACTTGAGACATTTGTTAGGGTGGGTGAAACCTGGCCCTTGCAGGTCTGCTTCAGGATGGGATGAGGTTAAACATTACCTAGGTGTAAGGCTTTATTACTATTACCTTTTAATATGTCATTCACTGATGGTGTCAGGTGTGTGGTTTCTTAGGAAACCATGTTATTGATGTAATAGCAAATGTCCCTCTGTAGTAGAAATGGTTTTGCTACTTTGTGTTTGAAAAATGCTGTACTCACCCCCCCGTTGCTGGTTGTTTGGTCTGTTGATTATAATTTCTTATAATCCTCCTCTGGGTTTTTTTTCACCTCCCAGACTGGGCCTGTTTGGGATTTATTTTGAACAGATTTTGCCAGATAGCTCTTTGATAATAGATTTTGGTATTCTTAGTGATATGCCTTGGTAAGTTTTTAATGGTGCTTTAAACAAGTAATACTGTGTTACATTGGACAAAGGAAAGTAGTAGTACCAAATCTAATTGCAGTATGAAACTGAGATTCTTTGCTTATCTTTTATACCCTTGTGTAGCTATAGGTATGCTGGCAAAAGATGATTTCATTTGTTGTTCAGCTCTAATGCCAATATCTATTAGTAAAGTGGTCAAGTGTCCACCTGGAATAATTTTAAAGGAATTTGGAGAGGAAAATGATGTTAAACAAATTGTAGTCAGGAGATGAAACAAAAAGGCAAGCTCGCGAAGTTTTCACTGGAGAGGGGAGCCAGAGGTGCAGTGTTTTATTTACTGCAGAGAGGTGCCAGAGCTGAAGGCACATTAAAGCAATATTAAGTGAAAAAAGCTACTTTTGGGGCACGGCATTTCTTTACCTTTGAGGGATGGCAGGTAGGCAGATGGAGTGCTCTAGGCAGGACCTGCTTGTGAGTTGCTTCCTCGGTGTCTGCATGTAATGACTTGCCCTTGTGCTTAATTAACTCACTGACTTTTTTTTAATGTGGATAGGGTCTATGTGATGACAGAACTTGAACTGTATTTCATGCTGTGACTTGCCTTTAATACTTCTGAAAAGTCAGTCTTGTCTCTTGTGAAGCTGTCTTAGTGGTGGGAAGGGTTCTTCAATTAGGACCTAGTTCATGTTTCAGATAAGGCAATTTAATTTATCTTCAAAGAGGTATTTCTCTAGCTGTGTGTAAGCTGGTATTCAGGGACATGGATTTGTTAAGAAGAGAGGTCTAAACCTGTGTTTGAGACAAGCAGTTGGAACTGTTTTAATTTCTTCTCGTTTTGGTCATGAATGCCATATGACTGGGAGGGAGAGGGGAAAGAAATATCCACGTATTTGTTGTTGTTGCACATTGCTAAATTATTTTTTTGTATGTCCAATGGAAAGTGTTAGAGTATTTAAGGTGACATTATGTCAGGGCTTATAGAAACACTTACTAAGTATGCAAAATGGGTATGAATTCTTAAGGATGTTTAGACTAAGAGGAGTGAACAATATGCACTATTGATTTGAGGCTGATGTGGTTTTGTTGAAGAATAATTCTTGATCTGAATTGTATCACTTACAAGACAGTAAAGACATTAATTGAAAGGGTGTTGTTGAGGCTAAAAAGTCTTTTATAAAGGGTAGGTTTGGACCATGTGAAATCTGTTTTGCAGATCTGTGTGTTGATACAATTCAGAGGTGTGTTGTATTTGTGTTGCACTGTTAGACAGACATAGAAACCCAGTTGGCATCTGTTAAGTGATACTGCTAAAAAGGGAAGATAGCTCCTTGCATTATTTATCAGACAAACATAAGAGATGTCTTGCTAAGCTATTGCACCCACAAAACTTCGGTTAAATCCCTCATTTGTAAACAAAGGCATGTTGTAAAAGAGTTTAGGGCTTTATTTCAGCTGTTTGTTTTGGTTTTTTTTTTTGAGCTAGCTCTTATTTTCCTGACTTAGGAAATGATTTTACATACTTTTTCTTTGTCTCTTTTCATCACGTAATAGTGTTAAATGGAAAACAGAATCAGGCAGTAGTGGAGTTAAAGTACGTGGACAGAGGTGAGATCTCTCCAGGGACCAGGAAAAGACAGGCTTCCCTTGCTGCCTTGGGATTTGCCAGAGTTCTCTGTTGCTTTCAGGTGTCGGATTTCTGTGTCTGGTACTGAATGTCGTGGATATCATCTTGATTTTACTTGAAGTGAGGGAGGGAAGATGAGGAGAACGATGGACTTCAGCAACTGAAGTTTTTGTTGCTTGTCTCTTTCTCTGGTGTCATCTTTCCCTATTGCATTCCAGCCTGTTAATGGAATTGGATATCTTTTTTCCCCAGGGCAGTAGGGTGTATTTCTATGATCTTATCATTAGACTTGCTGATCACTGTTTCTTTGCGCCTTCTTCTGTATTTATGATTCTCCTAAAGTTGGTAGAAGTGCTTTGCTTACAGGAAGAAAAATGCTGTCTTTTGGAATTCATAATTAGCATCTTCTGAGGCTAAGGAGGCCAATGTTTTTTAATGTGACAATCCTTAAAATCAGAGAGCATATCATGGAAGAGATAAAGGAGCCTTGCCTAGGCTGGAGATGCCGCTTGTGAATTGTGTTCTCTTGTGGGTATGGGGGTGGGTTGAGCATGTGCTTCTCTCCCAGGGTGAACTGGTGTTGAATTAGCTTCATTTGTCAGTGAGGGAGCTGGTTTATGCAGCAGTTTCTGGTAGAGCAGCCCTGCTGTCTGATGTTTGCCAGCTCTCTTGGATTTATGGTGTCCATTAGCCACACACAACTCATCTGGAAAACCCTGCTCTGTTGTTTGTGAACAAACTGGATTCTTCTGGCAGAAAGACCCTGTAAATGCCTGTATTGCATTTGAACTGGTCGTCGTGTTGCCTGGTTTTGCTTAGGTAGCTTTTCTTTGTTGTCTTGGAGGTAGTGAAATATAAATTTGTATAGGTCATTAAAATATCTTTGCTTTTAAGTGATAAAGCTGTTTCAAAAGTATCACCTGCCAAAACACACTAACCATGTTGTGGCTGGTGACTTCAGGGTATTTCAACAGTAAGGTACTAATACCCTATTTATGATGTGGCTGGTTCTCATTTATGTTTAAATAACAGCAGGACCAGCATGAACCTCCCCTACTTGGCAAGCTGAACGTGAAACGAAAAGATTAAAGTGTTTTCAAAGTGCAGCCAAGGTATTGACTCTTTCAGCTATTCTTTCAGCAGGTAAGAGGCAGCTTGCTTCCTGCTAATAGAGAATGGGGAAATGTATTACTAATTTGTGTGTTGGTTTGGTCTTTTACTTTGATCACATGGATGATCCTGACTTTGGGACAATACTGACAGCTCTTAATTAATTTAGTTTAAATATATACACACACACATATATATATATTTAATTGGGTTCCCTGCCCAGCTCTCCCAGCTGAGTTTGTTCCCAGCAAAGCTTTCTCTTCGCTGGGGCTTTTTTATTGCTCAAGCAAAGCTGCTTCCCCTTTGGTGTGCAGCATCCACTCATACTTCTAATGTTGACAGATTTCCTTGTACCTCCAGAACAAGGACAGCTTAATGACAGTAATGACAAAGCAGTATCAAATCCTTGTCCAAACTGTAACTTAGGGTACTCACTCCAAATACTTAGAAACTATTGCTGAGACCCTCTCAGTTCTCTGTGTTAGTCATAGCCATTTTGTTTTTTCCTCCTATTCAAGGTGAATCTTGTGTGAGAGCAAAAATTCTTGCCTTAGCTAAGCTATATGTTTATGTGACTGAATTTTTGCTTTAAGGCAGCAGTACAGGGCATGGCAGGGCTCAAAGAAGTGTTGTATTTTTGTTCAGATGAGGTGAAGAATTTGCTTTCCTTGGTTTGTCCAGAATAACCAGTGTCTGTTGCTTGAGTATAAGCCAAGGCTGTGGTTATTCTGGGCCAGAAGATGTCCTCTCAGCGGAAGGGGGAAAAAAGATGTCTCTGCAAAATTTAGGACATAATTCCTGCAGGATTTCCTGCCAGAAGTTGCCAGGGAGCAGGAATGCTTACCTGGTAGCTGTCTTTGGATCTGAGGATCTTTCCTTCAGTTCTTCTAATTGTGTTTCCCTGAGTTTTGTGCTACCTTATCACCGTGGTGGTTTTGGCAAAGCATTTTCCAGTCATCTTGCTAAGATTGGAGATTTTGGCTATTAGTATTACTGAGGTAGCAGTTCATAAGGGATTCTTTTGGAAGGTTCTGATCTGTGAGCTTTTTAAAGGTAAAGTTAACATCACCTCATGGTCACATGACAACGGGTTTTATGTCCTTTAATGGTGATAGCCTGCCCTGTCATGCTATGCATTTTCTTGCATTATAGCATTCTGGATTTACTTTTTATCAGTTAAAAGATTAATAAAAAGATAGATATAATGATCATTTTAGTTAAATGAAATGTTTAATGACATGATTTCTTTAAAAGGAAAGTGTTATCTGCTGTAAACCAGTAGTTTACATTCAAAACACCATTCTCCTTCAAATGTCTGTCTCCTCTTGTGTACAGGATACCTGTCATTGCTCTTGGACCCACATTTTTGGCTTGCATATATGTGCACTTAAGTCAGTCTTTAATGTCTGCTTTCATTGATTTGGCAGAAATGGACACAGCTGTGTTTCATAAGCTTAAGGATATGTTTGAGTGATAATTATCCAGTCATCCACTGAATAGCTCAAATATCCAAGTAGTTGGGTAGGATATCACTTGTGAACATACTGTGCTGAATTCATAGTGCTGGAATAATCTTAAAAATCCTGCTTGACAGTCTGTATCGAAGGCATGTCATTAATCTTACCCCTGCAGTGTCTTTCTCTTGGTTTTGTAACAAGAGTTTGAGGCTAGCCTTTACTGCCCTTAGAGGTATACAAATTATTTTGTATAGCTGGTTCTTACTCTTTGCCAGCTGTGGTCTTCAAATTAATGCTTGTGCTGCTACATCTCAGTGTCTTTTTGATGTCTTCTGGAAAGCATTGTATTCTACATCAGGTACTCAAGTTCTGTAGATATTTATTATGTCATTCCCTCTTTAGGGCAGAGCCTTTCGTCAATAATGTAGATAGATGGCTTAGAAATGGTTCCAGCAGGGCTCTCATTTATGCTACTCATTTACCTGAAATCACATTGAGATTTTTCTGGTGACTGAACTGTTGTTAGTGCACAAGCAATAAATGGGTTTACCAGAATTTCAGGCCTTCAAATAAATTCTTGTCTACCTTGAGTGTCTAAAGAGACAACATTGCCCTATGGTCTACTGTAAGTTTCTGTTCTGAGAACAAGAGAAAAGTCTGATCCCATCTTAAAAATATACTGTCTTCCTTCATGAAAACATTCACTAGGAATTATTCCTGTTGAAGCAAACGTATTCTTGGTCAGCAGTTTCAGGTACTTTGAGTAGGTTGCTGGTGTATGGTTTGGCCATGTGACTGTGGGAGTCCTGTACTTGAATTAACTTGGTTTCTGTGTCTCTATGTAACTTGGTTTCTATGTCATGTTTTATTAGGCAGATGCTTTGGTGGTCACCAGTTGCTGACTGATCTTGGGTGGAGAAAGGTATTTAACATTGATCTATGGGTATATGTGTCTTTATCTGTTCTTTCATAAGTTGGCTGATTTAATGAGACCCTTCCAAAGCGAGTTGGAAACACGGAAAAGAGGTGAATGGGATGCTCAGATCAATAAGTAACTAGTTTGTGTGTTGTTTGCTTGTCAAAGTTGCCTACCCTGGGCTTGACACACTTCTGTAAATGAATGCAGGGGACAGTGACACAGGCGGAGAGGATCCAGCTCTCTTCCCTACTGTCTATTGTAGTTTCCCATAATAGTCACCATAGCAAACAGGCAATTCATAGGCTGATAGATTTTTTCCTGTTAGCACCATTTCTATAGCAACAGTGCATATTGATGTGTGATGTTCAGAGAAGAGTAATTACAGAGAACATCGCTGAAATGTTGCTATCACAGGTGTCATTGGTAAGGACTGTACTCATCTCTCTGAAAGCTGAATTTCAAACCAGACTAAGATACTGTAGGTCCTCTTTTAGAATGGTCCTTACTGTCTGCTAGTGGCTTTACAAAAAAATACAGTAAAATGTTCTCTCGACAGTATTTTCTTCTGAGTGAGAAAATAGGCATTCCATCGGGGAGGAGTTTTGCCTTCTTTTCCTTAAATGTCCTTTTTTTTTTTTTTGCCTTCCTGTACAAGGCAAGGGTGCAGTCAGGGCTGGTGGATGTACCAGGTCCTTAATTCTGTGGATTTGGAGGCTGTTACTCATCAACAGTTGGGACTTTCTCATTTCTCTCTCATTAAAAACCTGTCCTAGGATGATTTGGTTGTCTTGATTTTGATTTGGCTGTTTGCAGTTTTGACTCTAGCATTTAATGCTTACAGGAGTTTATTTAATGAGTCACATGGATATTTGAGTTTTCTTTACACCCCTATGTGATGTGTAGGTTTACACAGAAAAGTCCTTGTGGATCCCCAGGCTCAGTTTTTGTCAGTGTTTTTTTCTTGCATGTGCTTTTGGCACACGAGTTGCAGTGATTGCTGGTGTCAGAGTTCCTGCAGCCTGTGTGCAGTGGCAGAGCTCAGGATCTCAGTTGTCATCCCTGCCTCACAACTTACAAGTGTGCACGTAAAATGATATTCGAGTGTTTTTCCCAGGTCTTTTTTCCTGTGAAACGCTTTCTGTTGTGAGAGAAGGCATGCCACCTGCATGGATCCATTTTGGAGATCATTTCAGTTGTTCGCTTCAGGTCTGCCTTCTGCTGAAATTTTCTGTGTTGCTTTATTGAAAATAATAATTTTAAATGCTAGGAATATAGAAGGCAGTTCTAGAGACTTTTCACAGTGAGATGTGATATTTTTGCTGATGCACAGTCTTAATAATTCTTCCCTATTTGTGTGTTGTTTGTATTGTCCTCAAACAAAGCAAAACTGGATCTAAGTCCCTCTGAAAAGAATTTTTGGATCCTGAAGTCAATGTTAGCAGCATTCAATGCTCCACTGTTGCTTGCTCTTAAGTATGATTTCCCTGTTCAGAATGGTGTACACAGATGTGTTCTTCCTTTATTAATTCCATTGATATTGTGCCTGTACTTCTTAGCCATAATAACACTTTGCAAACTAAGCATTGGTTAATCAAGAGGATATTAATCATTTACTGCTCCTTTTGTTTGCAAACAAGGCTGACAGTTGTATGGCCATGCAGTGGAGGTCTTGGAAAATCCAGCTGGGGAAGGATTATCACCTTATTGAACAGCCTAATTAATTAAAAATATTTGCGTCTGGTTTAAATTTTACTTATTTTCTTTGCCATCTTTTTACTTCTTGAAATTAAATGTCAGTGGCTCCTATCCTTCAGAAATGTCTCTAGGTTATGTTTTCTCCTTTTGTGTGTCTTTGGGGCAAGGAGGGATTCTCCTCTGGTTCCTCACTCAGGAAACCTGGATTTCTTCTTCAGGACAAGAAATGTTGCTCAGAGACATTAAACTTTGGGTTGGCTGTAGTTGTGGGAGGGAGATGAGGAAGGTAGAACCTTGTACTTTTGATGTACTTTCTGTGCTAAAAGAATTCCCTACTGCTTGCTCTTTTGGCATATGGGAAGGAAACCAAACTATGTCTCATAAATTCAGAGGTTCCCTCTTCTGATAGCAATTGCAAAGTAATAGCCAGATCTGAAGGAATAAAGCTTTGCTCTGTGCACTTTTCTCAAGAACTACAAACAGAGGCTTATTGGTGATCTCTGCAGGAAGAAGTGCCAGGGACCTAATGATTTTTGTGAGCAGAAAGTTCTTCAGGTTTTGTGCAGTTATTTTCTTAGTGCCAGCTGCTGCTGGAGAGGCCTTTTGTTAGCAGCAGGCCAACCTCTTATGACCTCAGGCTAAACCTAGGCAGCACGTACACATGTTCACATTTTTGGCTTTCTCCATTTGTTGCCTGCAATGATCCTTTTCCTTCTGCTTGATTCATGCCTGTGTGAGGGCCTGGATCTGCCACTGCTTGCAGCTGTGTACCAGTTCTCATCCTAAAATTTGTTGCCTTGTGCTAGAATATCTACCAGTTCAGTCTTGGCCCTGAGGAAAGCTGCCACTGAGTGGTGGGAGTCCCAGTGGTAAGGATCTCGTCCTTCCTATTTGTGTGTAACTAGCCTGGAAAAATTGCCATTTTGAGCTGATCCTTGATTGTTGTTGCAAGCTGATGACAGATTGACCTAATGGTTTGAATTTGTAATAGGATTTGGTAAATGAGTAACTTGTGCCCTGGAGAAGGATATTCTAGCTTTCAGTTTTGGTTTTTCTTTCTTTATCTCATCTGAGGAAATGGGAGCTACAAGTTGTACCAGTTCTTGAGATTAAAAAGGAGAGTGCTGGGTACTGGAGAACCGTGGAGAAGAAGTCTAGATAGCTGGAAACCAAGATATGAATGAGACAGAGCCTTTCTATTACCTTAATGTTAGCTCTCTCTGTTTCTTTTCTCTCCCCCAACCTCCTTCCGTTCACAGAGTTGGGGAATGAGGTGCATAAAAGCAGCAATAAGATTTATTCAGAACAAATTATAGTGAAAGTGCTCTGTGAATAGTGTCTTCTTAAAGAATAATAATTTTACCTAATTGCCAGGTAAAGCCTGTTCTAAGATAAAAAAGGAGAATCCACATTTAAATGAACATGTTTAAATGAAGCTTCTTTTTTTATTTAAAACTTCAGTGTCAAACCTAATGAAAGAAATATTTGTTCCCTTTCTTGCTGTTCTGTGGATTCTAATTTCATCTGTCTTGGAGCTTAAGCAGCTGATACCGCTGTGACTGTTGAGCAACAGATGCTTAGGGAAAGAATGTATGTGAGATGTGAGTGAGCTGTGTGAGTACAGAAGTGCTTTGAGTTTCCAGCAGGAGTGTGCAAGGCAGGAGGCTGTTACTGTGTGACAAGGTTTCTGTCAGGAGGGAGTCCAGCATCAGCCTAAGCAGCTTTTGGATGTTTGCTCTTAGTGGTGTTGTCTGAAAACTGTTCAACAGCCCAATTGCTGTTATTCAGATTTTGAGCATAAATTTGCATTTCATTCATGCTTCTGGTGCATCTCCCTGATAGTTAAACAGGAAGTGTGCCCTCATGCAGATCTCTGTTTCATACCATAAGCAAGCTGGTGTCTTGTGTGTTCCACTTAGGAAAGAAGCACTGTCTTCAGAATACCTGCAGAATACCTGCAAGCCCTTCTGTGCATGCATTTCATGGAGAAACATGTTTTGGAAGCAAGGTGACCAGAACTGCATAGGGTACAGCATCAGTGTCTTCTGTAATGTTTTCAGGTGGTATTGGTCCAGAACTAATGCAGATACCTGAGTATCATCTGGCTACTTCATGCTTACAGCTCTAGTGGCATCATTTCCAGCTGAAATTCACAGCAGAAATCTTACAGGAATCAGCTACAAGAATCCTTTAATGATTGACTTATGGTTATTTTTTATTCTTCTGTCCATCAGATAGCTTTATTTGTCTGCATCATATTGCTTTGCTGTATTTCTAAATGGTTTTTGTTCTAATATTTGTAATGGTATTTCATATTTAATAACTCCTAGTAATCTGGTTTCTTAATATTATGCTTCTCTATAGGTTTTTGTCATGTTTCTATCCAATGTGTGTCTTCTTCTGTCTCTTATCTCAGTCTGCACGAGTGGCAGATTAGGCAGCACTTTGCCAAGATTCACACACCCAGAGATTCCTAGTGTGTGAGATTTTAGGTCTGGGATTTTACTATTTTCAGCTATAAATTTCCTGCAAGAGAATGGAGTAATATTGAGTTGCTTGAACTTTTATTTTGTCTTTTGTGAAAGTTGCTATTTTTATCAGTTTTGCTATGTTAATATCATCATGCTTACTAAAAACTGAATTAAAGCATGGTTTTAGGTGACTTTCATTTCTCTTCTTTAAGGATATGTACTATGTACATTCTATCTTTATTCTTACAGTGCAGTGACCTGGGTGGGTTTCTGCTTTGGGGCTCGAATGTGAAACTGAAGGATAGAGTTTGGAAGGTGCAGTTTGTTGTTTCTTTGTTGTCTTTGCCTATTCCTTGGTGACTCTCTGCTTCCTTGTGGGGCTTTTATGTTTGTTGGGTCTTTTTGGTTTGGTGTGGAGTGTGTGGTTTGCTGTTTTTAGTATGTTTGCTTTCTTAGTTTTTTTGGCTGTGAGTTCTGTTGGGTCTCAGCAGTTGTCTCAGCTTTTGCCTTTTAGACAGTAAGTTTTCCTCCACTCTCTAGTTTCCTCAAGATCAGGAGCTCAGGTTCATTGTGGCTGGAACAGATTTTTTTTGGTCCCTACTGTTTTTTTGTTCCCTAAAGTCTTTGGTAGTGGTTCTGCATTTATAGTTAATGATGATTCTTGCATGGCACTTTTGTTTTCTTAACAGGGATCTGTGATCAAAACAAATGACACTTTGTACTGACATTGTGAATAAGAACAAAGAGGATATTGGTCATCATGACTCCTGAGCTATCCTAAAACTTCACTGTGTTTGTTTCCTCAAAGCTTTTGTACTGTTCTGGGCAGGAAGTTGCAAATGTAATTTTAAGGTCGTCTGTTAAAATGCTGTTTGTACAGTATTTTTGGGACAGTGTTTGACTCAAACTGAGTGAAGAACATCTGCTGTGGAAAGGAGTCAGGCATAAATGTTCTGTTAGACATCTGTGAGAGCCCAGTAGTCTCTGCCCAGGTACTTTCAGATATTCCACACATGGAGGGTGTAATGTTTAATGTTAAATTAACAGTTGGAACATAGTTAATGTGCAGAGGATTTCTGATGTAGCAGTGTGATACAAAATACACTGAAATCGCAATACAAAGGCAAGTTCAACTTAGCAAACTACAGCAATTGCAGTATACAGTAGGAACTGCAGTATACAGCAGCAGCGAGATCCCCACTGCTGGTCTCAGGAGTACACTCACTGTCACGATGCTGCTGTCCCCAGTCACCAGGCAGGAACACGTGGGTCGAAGGCAGCTCTAGCTCGCAGTTCCTAGGTTGGGTGGTTCTGTAGAGCCACGTCTGGGCCCCCCCGTGCTGCAGTAGCTAACTCCGGAGAGAGTCACTTCTAACAATGGAGCCGGGCACAAGCACTTCCACCACCAGTTGATTCACTGAGCTGGATACAGTCTTCTGCAGATCTGCTCCCCTGACAGAGCTGTTTATCTAAAACAAAGGGCACTCTCTGGTCCCCTTGGTGCTGAGATCAGGTCAGCTGTGCAGCAGCTGTGCTCACACACACCCTGCTATGCCCTTGCCTGTCCTCGGCGAGCTGCCTTCCCTTTGTGGGGATCACTGGAAGGGAATGGCCATCAGCACAGCCTTGGCTGAGTCTGCAGAGAAACTCACCGAAGGCAACAGACCCTGCTTAGTTGTGCTGGCTTTGGCTGGGATAAAGTTCATTTTCCCCACCTTATCTAGTGTGGGGCTGTGTTTTGGATTTGTGCTGAGAAGTGTTGATAGGACAGGAATATTTTTGTTACTGCTGAGCAGGGCTTACACAGAGTCGAGGCCTTTTCTGCTCCTCACCCCACCAGCAAGTAGGCTGGGGTGCACTGCAAATGGGGAGGGTGTGTAGCTGGGACAGCTGACCCCACCAGGGGTATTCCAGGCCATATATATGTGATAATATAAATCTGGAGGAAGAACATGGGAGGGGTTTGGAGTGGCTTTTGGCTTTCCAAGTCACTGTTACACAGGATGGAGCCCTGCTTTCCTAGGGATGGATGGCTGAACACCTGCCTGTCCATGGGGAGCTGTGAATGAATGAATTCCTTGCTTTGCTGGAGCACACAGCTTTTGCTTTCCCTATTGAGCTGTCTCTGTCTCAACCCACGAGATTTTTCACTTTTATCCTGCTGATTCTCTCCCCCATCCACTGTGGGGGAGTGAGCAAGTGGCTGCATGGGGCTGAGTTGCTGGCTGGGGCTAAACCACAACAACAGTCTAGATATTTTCATTGTTTGGATGTGAAGAATATTTGTATCAGTATTTTCAGTTTGCTTTCTGCTGTACAGTATGTATGGCATGAAGAGGTAGGAAGATACCACACAGTGTGTTGAGGTTTCAGGTTGGCATAAATGCTTAGGTATTTCGTGCATCATACAAAACACTCTCAATTCCATGAGTAATGCATGTCTGAGCACAAAGGCATTTATTAAATTGGAGAGGAGAAACAGATTGGAAGTTCAAATTACTCAGTGTAATTCAGTTTTGGTAATTGGATATACAAGGTAGGCAGTGAAAACTGACTCACTATTGCAGTGACAGTCATTGCACAGCTGTGCTGCTCTGAACTTCTCTGCTCTTGATCACTTTCTGAGACTGCTGTTCACAGATTATTTTGCTGTTGAGCAGAAGGATGGTATAGGAAGCAAATGATTTAGTTATTCCAGTGTGAGGATTTTTTCAATATTTGTCTAACTGGCACACGGCCCAAAACTGTTCTGTGACTTTTCCTTGTTACGGGAGTGGTGATATACTTTTGAAAGCTGCTAGACATGAGAACTTTGTAAAGGTTGCCAATTCTGGAACTTTAAAGTCGATAAATATATATTTATAGCAGTTCAGTACTAATTTGGCTCCTTACCACATCTTCACAAAGTGTGAAGAGGTATAAATGTATTCAGACATATTCTTGTAATGCAGCAATGGACACAAAATTATCGTTGTGTGGACAACTTTGTTAGGATACAGCTTGAGGGCAGATGTTGTATTTTGTAAACTCTGTTTCCTTGGCATGGAGGGTTGGTTTTATTTTCTGAGGGATTTTCTAGTTATTAAAAAAAAAAACCAAAAAAAAAGCAAACAATGTTTCTGTGCCTCATAGAAGTCACTTCTCAAGTGTGGTGGCCCCACACCTCATTAAGAGTCAGAGTTCTCTCAATTCCCATCACAGTAGCCAGGTAGAAGAGGAAAACCTGGGTCACTGTGCAGCCCTGCTGTACCTTCAGGCAGCTCCTCTGAGGTGGAAAGTCTGTTGGGAAATGCAGAGAGGAAGCTCCTGTGGATGTCTCTGGGTGTGGTGAGACTGATCATTGAGGAAACTGGGCTTTAACACTTGCTGCTAGAGGCATTAGTGTGCTCTTGTCGATGTGAGGCTGATCTGCCACCTCCATAAGCTTCTATGATATGTGTAATTTTTTAATTAGCACCATCCAAATACTTCCATAAAAAAAAGCCTCCAGAGCCCACTTCTTGTTTTTCATTGCACAGGACTTCTCTAATTCTTTGTCTTTTTGCCTCCCATTAATAAGGGGAAGGGGAACAATTGAAGCCTATGCGAGCCAAGGGTCGAATATATAACCTTTAGTTTAAGGCAGTAGGAGGAAATTGTGCAATCTGGCCTATAACTGTATCATACAAAACCAAAGTGTCTACTTTCCTTTAAAATACAGTGGTTAAAAAAACCCCCACATTTTTAAAGGGTAGGGTTTTTTTTGGCAGAGGAGATTAATTTGGGATAAATGTAGCACTTCGATCTTGTGAGGGTCCTGAAATTGATTTTGAAGATGTGATACCTCTGTCCTCTACTGTCACATAAATGAAACTTTTAATGCACCAGGTAGAGTTTTATTTCTGTGCTTTTCCCTTCAGTAAACAAAAAAGCAGTAGGAGGAAGGCATTGGGGAGCTGGGCATTTGGCAATATTCCCCAAGACAATCTGAAGGGTAATTGAGATGGGAAAGGACAGGACAGCAGTGACACTCAGAAGCCAAGGATGAGGTTGTTTTTTCTCTGTGTCATCTGTAAGTATAATACCAGCTAAAGCTTAGGTGCAGTTAAGTGCATTTTTAGTGGTGGAATCAGTCTTAATTAAAGCACATGGGCTGAGAGTGTAACATCAAAGTGCAGTGTAGCATCCTCTGTCCTGTGAATGAGACAGTTCATCAGTTTTTCCAAAACAACCAAGGGTAGAATGTGGATGGCTGTCCTGAATTGCAGGAGTACAGCTCAGATGGGACTGGTAATACTCAGAAATACCTGGAAGCTGTCAATGTTTGACTGACAGTAGCCACATTGCTCTCTTTCACTGCCTTCCTGTCTGTATTGCATTCCTATGGTGACACTTCAGAATTTGAGGATATTTTCTTACTTAAATATTGCAGTTTCTTGCTTTCCAGGCTTGTGTGTCTGACATACTTGGTTTAGGTCACTTGGAGATACAGCTTTTCAGATTATTTTGTTTCGTTCCTTAGAGGCCTTCAGTATGAGCTGCTGTAATACCATTTTGTCATGTGGAATTACCCAGTTACCTGTCACTTCCCTTCTCCATTTATTTTCAGACCATGCAATAGCTCTGAGTTAAACTACAAACGAAAAGTGAATTTCAGAAACAGCAGCAACTTTGGAAGCAGTCACACCTACTGTAGACATAGATCCATGGAAGCTGATTTATAATAGTTTTCACACTAGAGGGCACTAACAGCTCATTAATTTAAGCACAAACCAGTTTTTACTCTTTATAATACTTTGGGGTTGGGTAGTCTTATTGTTTTTATAGTGCATGCCAAAGGTTTCCATTTCTTTGCAGCCTTTTCTCTGCAGCAATGAAAAGTCACAGTATTCTTGCAAGGATGCATTAATAGAGTGTGGAGTTTTCCTTTGTGTGTTTTTCTGTTTGTTCAGGGTTTTTTTACTAAGCAGTAATTTGGGTCATTTGTGGAGAAAGGTGTAAATTCCACTTGTACTTTTAATTGCTTTCAATGTAATAATTTTCACTTGAGGCTGGTGAAAAGTCATACAAGATACGAAGTGATTGGATAATACCATGTTAAAGTTATCTAATGGAGTTAACATCTAGAATATACTTTTTAAAGTTGCTAATAAAAGGAAGAACATCCTATGTGAACTGATGTTGCAGACCTCATTTTGTTAAGGCTACTGCATATAGTTACACATTGATTCCTGGTATAGAGAAAATAGCAGGAGGAAGGAATATGGTAAATCAATACTGCCAGTAACTGATGGATCTTAATGGAACCTTCAGTTGTGTGTGTTGGTTTTAAGTAGGTAATTTTAAAATACATGTTAGAATCTAAAGTCTGGACCTCAGAGCAGTGTAGCCATTTTGGAAATCCTTTATTTCTGTTAAGGATTTTAGGCACTGAATCTTGACTAAAACCCCTAAAGAAAGTGGTTTCTGATACCTTTTTTTGCTCTTTGCAGGAATGGTTATTCGGCTGCCTTGGAGATGATCCTGCTGCTGTAAATGTAGGGCCGAAGATTAATGGTGTGGGCAGCATGGACCTAATGAACGGACAGTCCAGCAGTGTTAATATTGCAGCTACTGCTTCAGAGGTAAGGACTGAACACCTCAAGTACTGGGTAGCTCCATTTTTACTTAAAGTCCACTGAAATGTAAAACATCTTGTCCAACAGATTCTTGTTCTGTGTGTTGGTTTGATACACCCCATACACACTTTAGTGTGAATAAAATGTAAAGTCCTGAACTTGGCATACCAAAATAGAGCACGAGCTTGCGTTTACAGTCTGGCCATAGCCAAAGCTGCCTTTTTCCATGTTCTCTTCCATCACATCTAGACAAGGAAGGTTTTCTTTTCAAGTTTTAACAAGAATAGATGCTCTTAGCACGTTAAGCCGGGTTGGCAAGGCCAGTGGGAAATGTTCTTTTCTCTGACAGGTACTTGTGTGTGTGTACTGAGGGGCAGTCTGACACAGCAGCAGTGGAATAAAGTTGTTCCCTTTGTCTCTTGGATTGTGTTCTGGCACAGGTGGGGGTCCCTCCTGCCTGTCAAAGCCTCTGCCCCCTAGGAATGAGCAGCTTGTGAGTTGAGTGTATGCTCAGCCAAGCAATGGAGATTGGCCTCCTCTGCTCATGCCTCTTACTTTGAAGGGAATGTAGTTTTCCATTTGTCACCTCCTTGTTAAGAAAGAGGCTTGGGCTGAAATTAGAACACTCCAAAGTCAGTAGTGATGAGAACCACAAAGTCCTGGCTATAGTTGCTTCTTTCCTCGAATCTCTGGACTCTACCAAAGATGTTTTGTTGGCTTACTGTTTACAGATGAGTTTTGATAGCAGCTGTGTGTGTGGAAATGGGGAGTACCACAAACAAGGTGAAAGGAAAATTGGAGTCTTGTGTTACCAAAAGGAACCACATAATCTCCAGCACAATTTCACAAATATTGTCAAGAGAGCTGGCGTCAGTCTCCAGGAATATTGTTTGTTTTATATAGATTCTTGTACTCCCCTTATAATTGCTTCATGTATCATTGACTGTTCTTTGGTGTGCACTTGGAGGAAAGCAACCTTTTTACTTAGCAAAATAGTCTCGAATGTTTATGTGATGTCTGATAAAATTGAGTAAAATGTATTTTGGCAAAATTGCACAAATTTACTTAAAGCAAGTGTTTTGGGTTTTTTTATCTTGACTAAGAAGTAGGAAAGAGGACTTGTAACTGAAATGTTTCTGGAAGCATATTGGTAACTGAAAATGCCTGTCTGGGTTGGAGGTTTTGCTGGTCTTTTCAAAGACAGATTTTCATAGAGATTGTACTGTCAGAATCTAATTAGAGGTGGACATCCATTAATAAATAAGCACTTTCTTTGTAACATGTCCTTATAACAAAAGGGCTTGAAAAATGGACAAGAGTTTATTTCAAGTGGCTGAATTCTCAAGGACCCATGTCCACAGTCTTGAACGCTTTCAACATCAGCAGTAAAATGACACAGAGTCTCAGAAAGGGCCTTGGCTGTGCTGGGCCTCTGGCCACCCCAACAATCCCAGCCTGGGCATCCTTGGGAGCATTGACCAAACCCTCCTGGAGCTCTGGCAGCCTTGGGGCTGTGCCCATTCCCTGGGGAGCCTGGGCAGTGCCCAGCACCCTCTGGGGGAAGAACTTTTCCTGATCTCCAACCCAGACCTCCCCTGACCCAACTTCATGTCATTCCCTCAGGAAAGAATGAATAGAATCTAGGTCTGCATCTCTGTGCTAGGGGAAGTGATTGCTCATAACACAGATGTATTGCTTTAATGTGAAAACTGTATATGAAACACATGCAATCAATAAGAAGTGTTAATTTTTTGAACCACATTTTGTAGGGAAGCAAAAAAATCTTTATTTTGTAGATAAATGTTCATAGAATATCCTAGGATCTGGGTTTTTTTGCAAATGTGGTTTACTGTTATTTAAAAACAGTAATTTAAAATCCCTTTTGCTAAATGTCTTCAACAGGAACATATGTAGCTCAGTGTAATTTTTGTAAGCTTTCGTGTTTTTAAGAGAAAGAGAATTGATAACTATTCCTTTGGGGCAGACCTTGTCTTTTTCCTTACCATAGTGATATTTTTTCTGTTTGAAATTCAGTGTGAGTGTATTGTTGTTGTTGATAGAGTTGCTGTTATCACCTTTCCGGTCAACAAAAATGGAATTCAATTATGCATTGAAATATAACTGTTGTGTTTGGAGGAACTCATTTGAAATCATGGAATTACTTGGATTGGAAGGGATGGAAATGCTCATCTTGTTCCAAAGCCCCTGTCATGGGCAGTGACACCTTCCCCTAGCCCAGGGTGCTCCAAGCCCCATCCAGCCTGGCCTTGGGCACTGCCAGGGATCCAGGGGCAGCCACAGCTGCTCTGGGCACCCTGTGCCAGGGCCTGCCCACCCTCACAGGGAAGAACTTCTTCCTAATATCTAATCTAACCCTGCCCTCCTTCAGCTAGAAAGAAATCCATAGAAATCCAGAAGTCACTTGGAGAGTCTGACTTTTTGCAGTCCATGTCAGGAGAAAGTGTGTTCTGTGACTGACTTTGAATTGATAATTTACCCAGTAGAAAAACTCTTTTAATGATGACATTTGAACAGAAATTTTGCTTTTGGAAGCGTAAAAAAGAGAAGACAAAAAGAAGAGGACAGGTCCAAAATATCCTCAGTGTTTTTGTTTGTTTCTGCAGAAGAGTAGCAGCTCTGAGTCCTTGAGCGACAAGGGTTCAGCTGAATTGAAGAAGAGCTTTGATGCTGTGGTATTTGATGTTCTAAAGGTTACACCAGAGGAATATGCGGTAAGCAAGTCCAGGAATTCTAATTAATTTGTGTGTGACTCTCCTTTGCAGCTTTTCCTCTGCTTCTCCATTTCTGTACTTCTTTTGCCTAACTTCTGTCACCCATGGGTTTTAAGAACAGATCCTGGTCTTTGGTTCTTCATTGTGTCTGTTCTGTTTGAAATTAAGTGATCTTTTAGGGCTCTGCTGTCCAGGTATTTTTCCTACTCTGATATGTAGCATAGACCAAAGGTTCTTTAGTCTAGGTGATGCAGCTTAATTCTGACATGCATTTTTGAGTTGCAACAATATACTTGATCTGTACTTCTTTTTTTCTGAAGGTATTTTAATTCTTAACTGTTAATTCTTGCACTAGGAAGCTTTTCTAGTTTTCTTCTTTTGGGTGCACAGAATAATGAGATTTATAACCAAAACACTGGGTGATTGTTTTGTTTTGTTTTTACTCCCAGTAGAGGTGAGGACAACAGATGGTCCCTCTAAGTGATTTGAGTGCATTACTAGAAAGATTGCTAAGCTCTTACTGCATTTCTAATTCAAGTGTTGAGACTTTTGAGGAGTTGTCCTGGGGAGATTATTGATATGGAGTGATACACATCACAAAATATTCCCATTTAGTTGGTTCTGGTTTGTAATTGTTAATAACTATTTCAGTTAATTATTAGTGGCTGAATTGATTTTAATGAGAACACTGAAAATTTAAAGCAGCTGGATTATGAAGTGGTACTTGCACATTAAATTCTTCTTGGCTTGGGATCATAATTAATTACGGGATTTATTCCTGAATGAGGTTCAAGTCGTGGTTTGGGCCTCTTCCTTGCACTGTTGTCAGGAACAGCTGGGCAATGAATCACCCACTTTCCATGGGAAGATGTTTTTTGGGACTGGCTATCCTTCCAGTTTTATCTTATGATTCCTGTACATAAAGTAAATCTAAGTACTTGGGGAGTTTGGGGCTTGGGACATGAATTCACATGGAATTATGCATTCAGGCCAGAATGAGTTTGTTGAATGGCTCTACTGTTTACCAGTGGTGGATGCTGCTGGGCAGCAGAATAGGTCAGTCAGTCTCTGTGCAGCTGCTGTCACTCACTTCCACAGCAGAATATACAGAGGTGCCTTGTCTCATATCACATGTCATAATCCTTTTGCTCCACCATCTAATCCTCCACCTCTCATGTGCAGAAACCTTTGACTCCTTGTGTTCTAAATGTTACCTACTTAGGAAATCTTGGTTGGATTAAAATCTGCATTCAAACCCAGGGTTTTTCCTGTTTCCATGTTATGCCTCAAAGTGGGTAGAGTTCTACTCACCAACAGGAATCTTTTAATTAAGCCTTTCACATTACAGTTATGAAGCTGTGCCTGTATTTTTGGTTTCTACTACTAAGCATCATTTTTCTGTTTTCTCAGTCCCTCAAAAGAAACATTTTTTCTTTTAACCTTTTTCCTTTTAAAGTATCTAGTTCTTCATACCAGGCTTAATTTACTGTAAATCAATATGAAATACCTGGCGTGTAGAATTCTGAACAGTTGAGCGAAATCATCAGTATTCAGTCCTTCGGCAAGGAAATAATTAATTTAATTGCTTTTTCAATGTTTCTTTATACAGCTGCACTTCTTTGTTAATGTTTGTTTCCCTGGGCACACTTATCTGCTTCTACAGGAGCACTTTCTTGCCTTGATTGCTGTCTTTTTCTGAGCATTCTTGCTGAAGGTTGTAGAAATAAGCAAATTTGCCAAAAACTTAGGTACCCTGGAGGAAAGGTACCTTTGACCCTTAAGCTTGTTTTTATTTTCTTGGCCACTTCCTTACTCTTCCTGGGTTTAGTCCTGCCATAACAGAGAGGTGTAAAAATCTTCATCTGGGTTTCAGTGTTAATGTGCAGATCACCAGAGTGATTCAGTAGGGCCAAGCTCTTGAGGATGCAGAAGTGTGTGGTGGTGGCTAGTACCTCTTTGATGCCTTAAATGGCTCCTTAGAAACAGAGCCCAGGCAGGAATCAAGGAGGGATTGATTGGAAAGGCCTTCAGAGGTACACTCTGGCCTCCAGAGGCTCCTGCCTCAGTGCATCCCAACATGGACAAGGACAGCTCCCGAGTTCTTCCCACTTGGATCTCAGCATCAATTCCCCAAGCAGAAGCCAGGCAAGGATGGAATTTGCCCAAGCTTGCCCCCCTGTCCCCAAGATTGTGGTTTGCAGTTGTTGGGCCTAGGAGGGTCTGGGTGTCCTTGGAGAGCTGGAGAGGCTTTGTTGTGTGTGTGTGAGCATGAGAACAGCACTGAACGAGCTCCAGGGAACTGCAGAGTGACACTGGGCAGGGCAGGATTTGAGAAATACAGAAGTTTAAGACATCATCTTGGGTTGGATGTGGATATGCTGCCAGTTGCCTTTTCAAAGTCTGAGAAAGCTTCTAGTTTAGTGACAACTCTTATGGATACAGTGCAGGCTACAGATGTGTCTCTGTGACAGATGAACAAATACTGTTTTAAAAAATATCATTTATTTTGAAGTGGTGAACTGATGGCATAATTTGTGGCCTGCCTAAGTACCTTATTGATGGAGAGGAAAGATAATGTGGAAAAGCCAGTAAAACAGCAATAAAAGCAAGTTGCTGCACAAGAGGCAGTTAAACAACTGTCTAAATAATGGTTAGGAAACCTTGGCTCCAGTGGAGAAGGTTCCAGTACATGGGTAGTGCAGAGGTGAGAGTTAAGTGATTAAGTCTGCACAAACATGGTGAGGCCCCATCCTGTACCCTGTGTGATCTGGTGTGTTTTGATCACAACAGGTCACTGTGCACAGATGGGGGGAGTACCGTTGTGCCAGAGGAAGAAGAACACAAATCTGAAAGATAATTAAGTTTGAGATATGCTGGAAATAAGATCCATGCTGGTGATTTCGGTACCAATGAGAGACACAGATGTATTTTCAGTTCCCACTGTCTCAGAGACATTGTTATTTCAAAACTCCATCTGTTTAGTCGTTCAGTGGGTAAGAGACAAGTTGGACAACAAAAGGTATCACTTGTAATCCTGTATTTTCAAGAAGCTGCTACCAAGCCAAAGAGAAACCCGAGTGCAGATATTTTTGGTGATTTTATTTCCATATTCTCCCTTTGGCAGTCACCTCACACTGTCCTGATCACACAGGAGGAGTGCTGTTTCATGTAATGGTCCTTTGTCTCATAAGCAGAAGTCTGCCAGCCCTTCAAGGGGGCCAGTTTGAACAGTAATGGAAATTCTTGTTGTAATAGAGGTGTAATAGTCCCTTATAACCTTGTTACCAACTGGGTGGTTTTAATTCTTCCTAAGGTTGAAGGCTGCCTTAGAAAAGGCCAAGCTGCAGAAACGGGTGAGATGGTCAGGCCCTGCTGCTGCTGTTGCACATTTACAGTTTGCTTTATCACCTTGCAGCTTACAGAAAGTTTCCAGGGCATGTATTGAATACCTGCATGTTGCACAGATTTTGGGGAAGAAGAATCCTGTTCAATGAGTATGAATTGGGACACGTTTAAGGATTCAGTGGGCAGCTTTGTAGATGTAACTAATAAGGAGAGCATCTCTGATTTAAAGCCCTGCTTCTAGGCTGGTCACTGCTCAGTTCTTTATTCCCACCTGGAAGCCACAGCCAGGCTGGTGCCAGGATTGCCCCGTGGTGCCCAGCCCTGCTGGGGGGGCCGTGGTGTGTCCAGGGTTGGCATGTGGCAGTGAATGCTCCCCATTTTCACCCAAGGGAGCAGCGTGGTTTTGGGCACACAGGGCACAATTTGTGGGGGAGGGATCTGTCAGCAGTGAGGGGCAGGGCAGTGGGGAGCCTGGGGAGACTGAAGGGAAGGAGGAGAAGGCATGGGGACATGAGCTCCAAATTAAGGTGCTGGCCAACCTCAGGTCGAAGAAATGTTTATTTTTTGCTTTACAGTAAATTCTTATTCCTTAGACAGCTACTGTTTAATTATTAGACCGTTTATTACTTTTTGACTCACTTCTCTATTTTATAGTTCCACCTAGCCACCACGGTGTAAATATTTGAGGTAGAATTAAGGGAAGCGCAGCTCTATGAATCCATTGCTTTTTTTTTCCACCTAGTTATCTAAGAAGGATTCTTTATTCTTTGCCCTAGTCTTTGGAAGTGCTATGGAGTAAGATCATGCTAAGATGTATGTGTATTTATTTCTTTTTGATTCCAGTGAAGCTTTGTCAAATGATTGTTGGAAGGAAATACTGCTTATTTTGGAAACAATGTGCAAATAGAGTTTATTTTAAAACAGTTTCGATGGAACAAGGAGGAGTTCTCAGAGACATTCTTATGACACTGAAATATCAGGTTATCTACATCCTGTTAGCTTTACTTTGCAGAAGGATGTTACAGGAAATATGTTCCCAGTTGAGAGCAAGAAGAAGCAGCTTAATTACAGCGTGTGGAGGAACTATTAATGATAAAAGTTTTGGAGTGGACTTTGTGAGAAAACAAGTAGAGCTTCAACACAGGAACTTGAATCCCCTGGTGTTCCTTCTGGACAGCAGAATTATTCTACTGATGCTGTGCTTAACAGAGGCTTAGCTATTTTTTTGGTGAGGAAAAGTATCCTGGCAGCCCAGAGAGACAGTGCTAAGCCAAGTTGGAAGGCTTAAATATAATTCCTTCTAGAAATTCAGATTAAGGAACAATTTATGAAGTGCTGCTTGAACCAACATGGCTTCAAGGAAAATCAGGTGATGGCAGTATTCTTCAATGACCAGAATGCAGACATTTGACTTTTTTTCATCTCAAACAGAAACTGAGTCTCTTTTTACACTGAGGGTTTCTGTCTGGGAGGGAGCTGTGTGGGAAGTGCCCTGTCCTCAGGGTAGGTGCATGGCAGGAAAACTTGTAGTACAAACAGCAAGTGGCCTGATAGAAAGAGTTCATGCTTGAGAAGGACTAGGAACTAGAAAGGTGGGAATACAGCCCAGCTCCAGTGAGAACTTCCATACAGGAATGTGGAGAGGAGCTTAATGCAGTGCTCTTAACTGGAACTAGAAGTTCTTAAGTTTCAGGTTTTTATGGAAGGAGGGTAATCCACGTGTCCTCACAGAAAAGGGAAAGAATCGGGAAATATTTTAAAATTTTATTTCATTAAGCTTCTCCATATTCCTCAAAGAAGCAGCATGCAGAAATATGTAGTTCTGAGTTGTTTGAATGTCAAATTTCTGACCTGGCAGACCTCCCTGAGAGAGGGGTAAAACCTCTTTATGTGAAGCTGCACAGTAATAATTTTAGTAGTTTGAAGTACTTAATTGTTAACGAGTCCAACTTCTCAGCACCCATGAGAGCTAAAATATTTTTAAACTTGGCTGTTGGAGTCTGCCCAGGTAAGGTCTTCCATACATGCAAAACTCCTATGGCTGTGTAGGGGTGGGAGAAGTATCTTCCAGCTGCCATTCCAGTGGGTTAATTGGGTTGTGCACTGCTTTTGAAAGGTGATTTTCTCTCGTACAGCTCTTCAAGTGGTTGAGAATTGGGAAATAGAGTTGTGAGATATTAAACTCATACCTTTCCTAATCATATTCTAGAACTGTTAGCTAGGATCTAGGGCAAACAGAAACAAAAGCTCTGTTTGGTTCACCCTGTGCCTGTGCAGTGATGAAATACTTTATTATATAAATGAACTTGGTAGGCATAATCACCAAGTTTCCCTACTTTTGCATAATCAGAATGCTTATTTAAATGATAAGGAAGGACAAGTTCACAGTTTTGTATTGCACGTGTAATTATTTTTATTTCCTTAAAATCTGTGCAGCTGGGAGCTCCAAAACCAGAGAAGTTGTGGTTGGCCTGCTTCATGTATCAAGTTGATTCGAACACTTATAATTTTTGGTTTGAATATTAAAGCATTAAACCACATTTGGGAGAGGGAAGCTCTCCAAGAATTAGTATTGGCTGGGTTAAGGAGCTGGAGTGAGAAAAGTTAGTGCATTGTATCTCTCTCACTTGCAGAAACCAAACCAGGGGCTTTGTTTATTGGGATTTAAATTCCCCTTGAGATGGTCAAGAAGATTTTTGTTGCTGTTAGAGTTGAGCAATGGCACATAACATAAAACTCATGAATTATTTTTGAAACTTTGTCATTTCAAGTGCTGTTAATTAGACTGCCAGCCTTTCAATGTGCTTTATTTACTTACTTAGCAGTGAGTGAGCCCATTTTCAAAGAATAAAAATTCAGTTGTTAGACTTAAAAATATAGACTTAAAAATATGAGCAAGTTAATGTTTGAAAAAGTCTCTTGTGTTGAATGTAGTTTCAGGCTCTAGTGTGAGTTATGCTGTCATATCTGCAAACCCAAATGGCTTTTTTGCAATCAGCTTCGATACTGAGCTCTCAGTGCCTTGATTCCTCTGAATTATGAGCAATTTGCTAAGCCCTTGGAACTCCTAATGGAAATGTCAAGCTCTGTAAGAAAGGAACTGCAATAAAGGACGTTTCTTGAACAAGTGCTAATGTGATACAGTGTTACTTTAGATTTTAGTAAAAGTGCAAATGTGTCAATCAGTGAAGGAAAAAACCTCCATCAGCCGAATGTTGCTAGAACATGATGCTAGAAGAAAGAGGTTGCTCTGTTAGAATTTCCCAAGGTTTTTTTAATTGTCAGACTTTTTAAAATACTGTAATGTACTTAACAGCAACTTCAGGTTTTTTTCGTAATAAACATTCATTCTGAACCTTGACACTTGTGTTTTCTCAATGTTAAAATGTCCTTTTTAACATCCCCGTTTAGAACATGTGCATTTATTTTGATCTATGAATTCTGGTGTGAAGTTCTAATAATACTTTTTGTTTCTTAAATATTTTGTATTGATCCTGTCTCAAAGCAATAATTTGTTTAGGAGTCGCTACTGAAGCAAGATTTAGCTAAGGCAGTTCAGGCTGATGAAGGGGATGGATTCTGGAGGGCTAGCAAGAAAGATAGCATTTATTTTTAAGTCTTCTCTCTTCAGTGTGAACAAAGAATCAGTTTCCTGGCCCATTCCTATTGTCCTGTTATTGTAATCTTCTTTTAGTGAGGAGGATTTGCAGTGAAACGTTAATAACTATTGAAATGCCTGTGTCTTTCCTAAGGATCTTTTAGTGTAGCTTCTGTTTGAATTTTATTGAAGAGCCCATTCCTTTCATTCCACCTCCCCAAGCCCAACCAACTCTCCTATTAATTTGCTTTAGTGAGAAGCACAGTGATGGACCCAATCAGCCACATATTCACCAAAAATGCATTTCAGAGAAAGCTTGATAAACTAAAGCACACAAATGGGAGACTGGAGGCAGAGTTCTGTGGCTGGTGTTTCAGGCCTGGGTTTCTCTCTGTGCAAATCAAAAAGAAGAGTTGAACCCTTCCCCTGGTGTGCCTTTCCAGCCACTCTTCCTGCAGGCTGTAGCTCTGCCTGGGGTTGTTGTGACCAGGGGCAGGACCCAGCACTTGGCCTGGTTGAACTTCATGACACTGGCCACCAATCCTGATGCCTTAAATGGCTGCCTAGAAACAGAGACCAGGCAGGAATAAAGGAATAAAGGAGGGATTGATTGGAAAGGCCTTCAGAGGTACACTCTGGCCTCCAGAGGCTCCTGCCTCAGTGCATCCCAACATGGACAAGGACAGCTCCTGAGTTCTTCCCACTTGGATCTCAGCATCAATTCCCCAAGCAGAAGCCAGGCAAGGATGGAATTTGCCCAAGCTTGCCCCCCTGTCCCCAAGATTGTGGTTTGCAGTTGTTGGTCTGGGTGTCTTTGGAGAGCTGGTGAGGTTTGTTATGTCTATCTTAGCATAGAGAACAGCACTGAACGAGCTCCAGGAACTGCAGAGTGACACTGGGCAGGGCAGGGTTGGAAAAATGTAAAAGTTAAAACCTAAGGCATCAATCCAGCCTGTCCAGATCCCTCTGCAGAGGCTTTCTGCCCTCCAGCACATGGACATTGCAGCCCCACTTGGTGCTGTGTGGGGGAAGGAGCAGCTGACTGAAGCAGAGCCCAGGACAGAGAGTGTAAAACTGAAACACATAAAGGGCTTGTTCCTGCTCTGGTGTGTGCTGCAAAATACCACATGATTGTGTCCAGCCTGCTGGCTACAGACAAATGATAGAGAGAATTTTTTTACGCTTATCATTGATTGTCAGAATTCTTGTCTACAGCTGCATTTAGAGGTCAAGATGTGCTGCCAAGTGTAGATTGGGTTGTCTTTGCAAAACACATCCTGCCTCATTAGAGCAGGTACATCTCTGTACTTGCTGACTTTGAACCAGAGCATCCCAGTTCAAAGTTTCCTGCGAGGCTGGCTCTCTCTGAGGTGCTGTTCCACCATCCACACTGGCATCCAACAGCAGCTGCAATTTGTGAGAGTCACAAACCTGTCACTGTGTACCTTGGAGTGTATATATGGGCACTGCTGTTTTCAAGGAAATGGGAATAAAGCTGTGCAGCTGACAGCTCAGGGAACAGAACAAGGTCCCTGGATTCATTATTAAAAGAAAATTTGTGATACCTGACTCGGATGGCACTGGTATTTCTGGGCTGTCTTTGAAAGAAATGGTCTTTTTTTGGATACATAGGCTGTCAACCATCCTAAATTGTGCAGGATTAATAAACTTTAACTAAGGCTCTGTGAATATATTTCAAAATGCAAAACCTGCTCTTGGACTTTACTCTTTTGCTAAACACACATCCCAGGTTGGCAGTGCACTTACTGACTGTGCCTTGCTGAAGAGAGCTGGCTGTACTGAACTGTAGCTGTTGCTGAGCAGCTGAATAATTGCTGGGCTTGGGTACTCAAATATGGTTGGAGTATTGGTTGAAAACCTGTAGGGGTGTTTCAGTAGAATTGTGTAGCTGGGCTGACATTCAGAGTTTGGAGAGAAGCTACCCTTGAGCAAGGGCAGTCAGTTCCTTCTCTTCCTGGGGAGGCTCTTAGATGGTGTTTCTGAGTTGAAGCACTTACTTGTGTAACTAACTGCAGGATTATGCTCCTGAGAGTAATCTCTCATCATTTGTTTTTTATTTGTGTGTGTAAAGCTGGGAGCACTTTATTCTTTGGTTTTGCACGATGGCCCTGTGGTAGAAGCTGAAACCTCTGAAATTAGGTACAAAATGAAAGCCAAATAAAAAAAAAAGGAAAGAGAACAAATGCAGTTCTTAAGCAGCACAGCACCTAAATGGAATGCAAGGTTAATTTTGATCTTAACTTACATGTTTTTGAAATTTTTATTCCAGGGTCAGATAACACTAATGGATGTGCCTGTGTTTAAAGCAATTCAGCCAGAGGTAAGCATTTCGTTGGCTTCATTTTTCAGTTGAAACGAAAAAAGTGGTGCCAGAGTATAAACTGTGGAATTGCAAAATACATGTCTATAAATACATCTTAATTTTTGTCCCAATTCATGCAGCTCTGAAGCAGATGATTTTTTAACAGAAAAGGATCTGGAAATAATAGTTTGTTTGGGGACTAGTATTGGTATTTAATTTAGCTTGTGCTGGAGATGAAGCATATGGGATTTAGTGGTTTTGAATGACAAACATCTTGATTTGATTATTCTGATCATAAAGTGTTAGGTTCCAGCTACTGATACCTGTTTTAATACTTAATCCTGTCCTGTGTTTCCATAACTGCTTCCTGTCTCCTTTGGAGGATGAAATTGGTTTAATGGCGATCAAGACGTGTGTGATCTGTGGATACGTCAGGAGGATACATTGGTGATTGGTGTTCTCATTTGTTTTTATGCAATGCCATATTCCTTCCAGATTTTAGCTGACTTGAGCTCATTCCAGCATCTTCACAGTGACTGTAATAAATGATGAATTTGTTTCTCCTCATTTCTGTACCAGTAGAATTTTCCTGTGGGCATTGTATTGCACTTCTGAGGGTTTATTTTTCAGTTTATTGTCCGTTTTATCAGTGCTGTGAAAGTCTTTCTCAGGTCATCAGTCACTTCAGTACATCACAAATTTTCACTGGCAGCAGGTTTGTCATATCACTCTTGTGACATGCTGAAGAATATTTTGCTTCAAGGAGAGAAACCTGCTCAATCTCTTGGCTGTGATTATTGATTTCATCATTTCTGTTACCTGGGAATGTATTTGAAGGCTGCTGTTTGATCTGTACTTGAAGATGTTGTCATGATTCATCTTTCATGTGATTTCAGCAAGGTATTTCCCAGCCCCTGTGGATCTGTGTGGGTTTTTGGTTCATTTTTTAGTTTGTTGGTTTGGGGTTTGGGGGGTTTTTGTTGGTTTAATCCTTTGGAGGGTTTTCCATTTAATCTGATTTGAACCTACATCACAGCAGTACTTAACATTAGTAAAAGTAGTACAAAGACACACATATGAGGAAGACATTTAAATGAGTCAGATAAAAGGGTAAAACACTTCAAAGCTTTGGAGAAGATCTTTAAAAAAAGAGAGAGATCCTATTAGAAGCTCAGGATAAACATATTCTGCCAGTTAAAAGCACTACAAGACTATTCAGAAAAAATATGAGACTGTAGGCGAATATATCTGGAAAGTAATTATTTATAAGAAATCTCTGTGTATCGCATAAGAAAAATTGGTGTGATGCCTTCACTGGAAAATAGCCATGAGGAAGGGTGGCTGTTGGACTCCTGTGGAGTGCTCACACACAGGCAGCTGAAAGCTCTGGCAGCCTGCAGGTATTCCCTGCCCATCACTGCTCCTTCGCAGCACACAGAGGGCTGGGGGCTGCACTGGCTCTGAACTGTGTTCATCCCCTGGGGAAAAGGACCCTAAAGATCAGCTCTGGTGTCAGAAAAGGCTAAACAGAATTAAATTGCTTTGCTCCTGGCTTGCAGAAGGGAATATTAGACATGGAAGTGATGCCTTAAATGGCTCCCTAGAAACAGAGACTAGACAGGAATAAAGGAATCAAGGAGGGATTGATTGGAAAGGCCTTCAGAGGTACACTCTGGGCTCCAGAGGCTCCTGCCTCAGTGCATCCCAGCATGGACAAGGACAGCTCACGAGTTCTTCACATTTTATGTCAACATAAATTCGCCAATTAAAACTTTAGCTAATGATGGAATTTGCCCAAGTTTGCCCCCCTGTCCCCAAGATTGTGGTTTGCAGTTGTTGGGCCTAGGAGGGTCTGGGTGTCCTTGGAGAGCTGGAGAGGCTTTGTTGTGTGTGTGTGAGCATGAGAGAACAGCACTGAACGAGCTCCAGGGAACTGCAGAGTGACACTGGGCAGGGCAGGGTTGGAAACTAATAAAAGTTTAAACCTGATGCATCAGAAGGCTTAGTTTACCTCAAGGCATCTTGACAGCAGCTTCATGAAGTGGTGCAGATTTCTGAGTTGGCTTCAGGTTTCTACCAGACTGTGCCATACCCATGTCTTGATTCAACTTGTAAATCTTTCTGCATCATTTGGCATGTGCACTCAAGCCTTGTGGAGTTTGTAATTAGAAAACAAAACACCCCTGAGCAGATTTCACCTGTAGGAAAGGGCTCCTAAACTGAGTCTTCAATGAGTGACTGAAAGGCATTGACACATTTGGGTTTTTCATTCTGCATACTGATCCAAATTTCACAGCTCTGTTCTGTATGCATGGTGGGAGATGATGAGCAACATTTCTCCCAGTGTGCTGTGATTTAAAAACAGAGTGTTTACTGCAGTTTGTAATTCACCTGCAAATCTTTGTTGTACAGGTTGTGAATCTCTCCTTGCTTCCCAAACTGCAGAGTGGTATCTAATGGAACTTTTTTAGCCTTTAGTGCGTGTTCATTTATTTTCTCAAATAAGATGTCTGAAAGATGTACTCAGAGATGCTTAATTTTTAAAATTGATGGAGATTAATTTTCATCATCTTTAGGCTATGTAAGCCATATTCTTTAAATGTCTTTTAAATTATTGTGTTGCTTTTTCCTCATTGTGTTAAAGTATTTTTTTAATTATTACAGGTGCCTTTTTTTTTATAAAAAGCAACACCAGAACTTCATCTTGGTTATCTTAAAAAAAACAGAGCCATATAACACTTTCCAAAGCAATATGTAGTAGTTTTTCTTCTAGCATCAAAATCAATGAACATATTCACAGCACACTTCTTACATACTTCAGCAGCCTTTTGCCTCTATCTGCAGCAAGTAAATAAAATTATTTCTGATTGTATTAAAATTTCTTAGCAACATTATGGGTTCATATGTGTGCTCAAGTTCTTGCACGCTGCCCACTTCACCATCTCATGCTTGGTGAAAAAAGAGACTGAGTTGTCCCTGAGTTGCCCACAGAATTTGGGATTGAAGGAAGTGTGGATCCCTTTAGGTTTGGGGTGAGCCAGAAGCAGGTTAGGTACTCGATGGTGACATGATCCTCTGCCTGAGCTGTACACAGGCTCTGTCACTCCTGGGTTCTGGAAACCACCTTCTTTCTTCACTAACACTGTCTGCAAGTGACTTCTGAGAAAAGAAAGGAGAAGAAATTACTTTGTGGTAATGAATGGTTAGTGGGCTGCAGTGTAAGAAAGAAAGATTATAAAGAACACACATCTCTGACATAAATGTCTATCTGTATGAAAGCAGCCAATTTGCATTTTAATTGTTGGGGGAAAAAATCACAGAGTTCCCCCAGTCAGTCATAAGATTTCCTTCTACTCCCTGGGAGTGGCAAGTGGCATGTTGCTTTTTTGATCTCTCTTTCCTTGTAATGGTTGTGACCTTCTAGAGAGCAGTGAATGTGAAGCAGAAAGGAGTATTAGACTTGCTCATCTGTGCTGCTGGTAGTTGTGTTAACATTAAGTAACAGCCACAGGACCCCTTGCAGAACACATCAGCTTGCTTTTTTTGGAAAATCTGATTACTTATTTTACATGTTTTAGTACATCATCCAAAATGATTTGCCCATATGTATTGATATTGAATATCTCTGCTGGGTTGTTGTCTTTAACCTCTTCATCCTCTCTGCTTTACCAGGCTAGGCAGCGAAGAAAAAAATTCACTTGCTGGGTATCTTTGTCTCTACTTACTTATATTGTAGAATGGTTCCACTATTAATCCTTGCTTCTTCTCTCCTCTTTTTGAAACTTTCCCTTTGACCTAGATAAAGGTTTTTGTGAGAAACACAGTCTCGCTCTCTGCCCCATAGTACAGGTTATAATTGTAATGTTCCCACAGTATTTTGTTAAGGACAATAAAATTCTGTATATTCAAAGGGGAATGAAAACCAAAATGAGTCAGAGAGAAAGTTCGGGTTTTGTATTCTTGATCCTAAGTCTTCCAGTTTTTCACATCAGTTTAAACATACTGCATGAAATAAGAACTTGGTGGTTGTAGTGATGTAGCTCCTGTGCCTGAGCTGACTGGCAGACTAAGGAAATAATCCTGGGGAATCCTTCAGGTTAGAAACTTCTAGTGGAAAAAGTGGAATCCTGGAGGAAGATCAAGAAATAGAGTCATGGAATAGGCAGCACAGCCTGTTTAGCAGAGAAGTGAGTACTTTTATAGAAGCATAAGAAGGGTTTCTGAATTCCAGTGTGGTGTATGAGTGTGTTTATTGCCATTGTGAGTGCAGTCAGATCTGTCCTTGTTGGGACTGTGTGGGACTGCTCCAGGCCAAAGCCAGGGAAGGCAAAAACCTTGGTGGCTGCTCCCGTGCTGATGGCATCTGAAGAGGCAGTGGGATGGGCAGTGCCAAGGGCAGCGAGTTCTAGAGAGGGGCAGGAGGGTTCTGAGCAGGGCTCCCCTGGGGCAGAGTGGTCAGGGGGTCATGCTGGGAAGCCTGACAGGCAAAGGGAAACCACATTTCTTTTAATTTCTGTAGGAGAGAAAAGAAAGTTGGCTGTGCAGGGGAGGTGGGTCTGGCAAGGGAGGTGGGGAAGCATTCCCTGCACTTCCTAAAGGGAGGGGGAGAATGGTTTGGAACCCTGGAAGCTCTGTGCCTGTCTCGTGTGTGTCCCTGAACAGTGGTGTGGATGTCGCCCTCAGCGACACGGAAGGATCTGAACTGATGGCACCAGTCCTGAGTGCCTGTGTGGCTGTGCCTCAGCACCTGTGGGAAGGGATCTAGGTGTGTGTCTTTGCAGCCAGGATCACCTGTGGGAAGGGATCTGGGTGTGTGTCTTTGAGTCAGGATCACCTGTGGGAAGGGATCTGGGTGTGTGTCTTTG